>MJUU01037389.1:91574-121547 GCA_002080025.1 Modiolus philippinarum | reverse complement strand
ATGTACACCAACACACTTTTTGGGGTTTCAATAGCTTAGAGAAAAGATATAATGAAAAGTCAAAATAAAAAAAGTGAGCTAATAAAACTAAGGGAAGTAATTAATTTAATGTGAAGAAGCATTCAGTATTACTTAGTCTTTTTGCGATGTCCAGTTAAAATAAAACCTTAGATGAAAAAAAATACATTTGTGCTTTCTGATTTTTTTGTAAATTATTGATTTCATAAATACGTATTACTTGAATTATAAGGGGAACCCCTGCTCAATTTTTTTTGAACTGTGGTCTGAAATGGAGCTTTCAGTTGCCATGGAAACCAAACCAGAACACCGAATCTTTGAAAAAAAATTCTGCTACGTATGTTTCGTCACAATAAAAAATAGATTATCTAAGGGGAACCGCTGCCAAACCATTTTATAAAAGGGGGACTCGGAATGTTTTGATTTCAGCAATACATATTACCTGGATTAAATGGGGAACCCCTGCCCAAATATTTTGAATGATGATCTTAAGTGGGTTTTAATGGAAAGTAGAGCTTTCAGTCGTCATGGAAACAAAACCAGAACACTGAATCTTTGAAAAACAGTATTATGCTACATATTTTTCCTCACAATTTAAGAAATATGTATAAACTTGATTATGATAAGGGGAACTAGTACTCCTGCCCAAAATTTTTTCTGAGAGGTGGTCTGAAATGAGTTGTAATGGATAGTGGAGTTTTGGGTTGCCAAGGAAACCAAACCAGAAAACTGAAATTTTTAGAAAAAAAAAGTATTCTGATACTTACTTTTACGATTCCAGCAATATTCAAAACCTAGATTTTAAGGAAAGGGACTTGGAATGTTTTGACATCATGCAGCTATCAACAATATGTATCACCTAGATTATAACCCCTGCCAAATGTTTAGCCAAGTACCGACACAGTCAAACATCTTGTAAAAAGTTTCATTATAAGTCTCTGATTGAAATAAAATAATTCATATGCTTATTGGCAACTATTTGCGATTTTTTTCTTTATATCTTGTTATTAATGTTGTATAGGTATGTTAAATATTTAATTGTCTACGAATGAAATCCAAACTACATGTACCAAAGGGGATAACAGGAAACATCTACAATGGCTGAAAATTACAGTCACGTGCCACAACTTGCAAAGGAGCTACACAGAAATAACACACATAAGACAAAAGACAAACGTAAACAACGATAGGAACTCGGGACAGCTGGACTTGGTACCGGCACTAAGGTTTTAACCGGTTTATTGGTACCCAAACCTCCCCTTTATCTGTCCATTTCCTTTGTGTAGTTCCCTGGCAGATCGCAGCATGTTAATATAATTTTCAGCCATTGTAGGTGTTTCCTGTCATCCATTTTTATACAAAACACAACCAAGTTGCGGAGGGTATATAGTTTTTGACTGGTCCGTCCGTCATCACTTAGGGGGTACATCATTTGTCCGGATTACTCCTTCTACATTTTTTTTAGATAGGAAGTTTTTATTTTGCAGGTTGATTGTGCATATATCAAATAAGTGCATGCTATTTTGATTGTGATTTTTGGTCATTTTTAACAAAAATACACATTGATGAACTTTGTCATTTTTAAGCATAATACTGTGGAAGTACTTTTATTCGTGGTCATCAATTTTCGTGGTTTTCGTAAAGATTACTACTTCGTTGGTTCTTAAATTCGTGGTTTCGTTATTTTTGCATTACAACTCTTGGCAAAATTGCATTTCGTAGGGAACTTAATTTCGTGGTTTAAGCGAGCCACGAAATCCACGAAAATTGGAACCCCACGAACAATAGTACTTTCACAGTATTGCTTATAGGGTGCATCATTTGTCCGGAGATCTCCTCCTACTGTCTTTAAGATAGGAAGTTTTTATTTAGCAGGATAATTTTTCACACATCAAAGATGCGCATGCTACTTGGATTTTGATTTTTGATCACATTTGGCAAAAATACACATTGATGAACTTTGTCATTTTTATGTATAATATTGCTTATAGGGTACTTTCGGAGTTTCATCGTAGTTTTGACCTTAGCTATATTTGATATTACTGATTATTCGGATTTCGCTTGGTTTTAAGCATTTTAACATTTTTTGAAATTATGGATTTCCCTTGTTTTGGGTTCTAGTGCTGCTGATGAGGAATAAATTTCCGAAATGGCCATACAGCTCATTAAAATTATTGCAGTCTGAGGTAACATATGAGCTATGGTCTCATGTTCATTTACTCCATATCCTTTCGTAAAATTTGTCAATAATGAAGGATTTTCCTATATGTGGGGGCGTGGGGTATGTGAATTTGCTCACTAAGGTTCTTTAATTTCACATTCATATATTGTTGTCTCCAATATATATAGCACTAAATGCATATCATTGTCTGCCGGAGAACAAACCAGCCAAATTGATTAATTTATATTCTTAACCAAGACTTATTTGACTGTAAACAATTGCTGACAATGCTTAATCAAGTGTTAGCAAACTGATAGTATGCTCTTGTTATAAGCGAAACTCTTTTGATTGCAATAAATACTAGAAATTCTGCTTCAACTGTAATAATAACTAGGTCGAATAACACTGAAATATTGATAGACGATTTACGAACCACTTTATCACTGTCATTAAATATACACTTTGCAACAATGAAACTAGAGTTGAGGCCCAACTGTCCTATTTTCTTGGCTAAAGTAGCAATTTTAACAACTACAATCACAAAAATTTCTCTCTCATAATGAACAAGATAGATTGTCCAATGCTTCATTTGATTTTGTAATGGGTAACATATCTTGGTAGAGAAATAAATGAAAGTTGTTAACGTTGAACATTTTCATTAAACCGAAGAAAGTTTCAGATTGAAACGTCACATTATCATAAAGTTACTTCAATATGGAAAACATTCGTTTTTTTGCTGAAATTTGAAGCATCAATGCCAAATGATGAATTGTTATGTTGTTCCCATTAATTCTTTACATGCAAAGAAAGACATGAGTGGGTTTGTTATTTGGGTTTGAAGTTAGTAAATTTAATTTTATTGGAATTACAATCTACAATGTGGTTTGTTTCCATTGATTTATTCACTTTTTTTTACCTTTTTGGGGCAATTTAGGGCTTGCTATATTTTGTGAGGTTCCTCACTGTGTTGAAGACCTTTCGGTGACCCCTAGATGCTTTGTTTTGGGTCGTTTTAACCTGGATAGGGGATGTTATCTCCTTGATATTAACCCCATTTCCCTTCTTTTCCATAACCTAATTTCTAACATATTTTGCGATACTAGCAGCATTACCAATAAATATGTTGACCGTTGAAAGGAACATTCCTTAATTTATTTTTTTTAAATATGAAAGCATCAGATTTTTTGCGCTTTCTCATATATTTACACCTGTAACATATTATTTAAAGGTTCAATTTAACTGATTGATACAAACATATATATGCTCCGAGTTTCTTTTCTACCGGCCAAACAAAATTTTGTTCAAAATTAAGGGGTATCTCCCTCTTGCACAGCTCTGTCCTTAGCTGATTTTGGCTTTTCTTTTTAGATATTATTGGCAATTTGTTCTCTATCAGTCTTTACACATATTTTGGTATATGGATTTCCAATATTTTTATTTTATATGCACTAAAAAGACATATGTTGTCGAAATGCGCATATGCAGAATCAAAATTTACAGCAACTTCGATATTATGTAATTTGAATAACTTCGACATTCAATTGCAACAAATACTTGAATCTTCGTATTTGATACACAGATTACAATCAAAAAAAGGCGATACATGTATGTACGTTTATTTCCACGTTTAGTCTGCATGGTTGGAAATAGGTAGTATATAATAACAAACTTGTTGATGCTAATGAATTTAGTAACGTATTGTGGTATCAATAAAAATAGTGTTCAGACGCAATAACACATGTATGGATGATATTGCTAACATATTCGCAACAATAATTTACGTTGTTAGATGAATTACTTTTTGGCCAGATTGAAAGCTAAAAAAAAAAAAAAAAAAAAAAAAAAAAAAAAAAAAACGCCTCACAACTTGATGATGATATCCAAAACCGTCTACGAAGAAAATTCATTTGAAATTGACAAATTAAAGAGAGTCCAATTGTATATCTCATCAACCACGACTTCCATTGGTTTAATGTATATAAATAGTATTTACATGTCCCTAGTTTGTTTGGAATCACACATCTCTATTTTATTTTCACGATGAAAAAAAGCTTAATTCTGATCTCTGGATTATACAGTTATGGCGAGACCAATATTTATTTTTGAAATTACCTCTTTGCAGAATATAAAGTTTACAATTTCAAAATGTCATTTATAAATTAATCAGTTGATTTAACCTCGAAAACAGTATTCTACTTACAACATTCTACCAATTTCATAATATGTTAATTTTTTTTTGAATAGGTGATTCTTTCTCAAGACAATGCAAGTCTTGAACAAATGAAATAGCTTTGACTGTTATTGGATATCTAACATTTACCTATTTTTGGACATACTTAAAACCATGTTAAAAACACCTTAAATTTTCGATTATTTCGTAAAATAAAACTTTCGAAAATTTTCCCGATAATTCACCCTTCCTTCGAAAATGTAAACTTAAAATTCCAATTTGTAGTCGTTGATCTCAGCTTAATGATTTGCTGTTTCCCCATCAATTCTTCACAATTATTGGTAGCTTCAATAACTTGGAAGAAAAAAAAAGTTGTAAATGGGATTAAGTTTGTTGAACCAAACTTTCGACAAATTGGATAATTTTTCATATATTTTTTATATATTTAAAATTTGCATTTTGAAATAGGATATTTCATTCACGTTTACAGAAACGGGTATCTACTAATTTTACTCTGGAAATTTGTGAAATCCTCATAAGTATCTCCCTCGTCTGTCATCACCTGATTTTGGCTTTTTGTTTGGGTTCTATAGGTCATTTGTTCTAGATTAGCTTTTACACGTATTTTGGCTCATGGTCGCTTCGATCTGCTCTGAAGAGACATAAGTTGTCGAAGCGGCCATATGCAGAAATTAAATTAAAAGTAAGGTCGGTATTACATTATTATTTTCATTGGAAACACATAATTTCTCTAACCAAGAGTTTTTTCTCTATTTTCTTTAACTTCTTCCGCCGTGCGCGGTCCCGGCTTATGAATAGGCCCGCAGCATCCTCTGAGCTTGGAGTATGAGTCTTCCTAACATAGGACCCCGACGGAACCCCGGGATATAGAAATAGGACCTAGTATCTCCGGCTTGCGGGGTGTGACCCCCCTAAACGGAGGCTGACCCCGAGGGTTCCGGGATATAGAAATAGGACCCATTCCGTGGTTGTGCGGTATTAATAAATACACAAACCATCTTTCGGATAGGATGTAAACTCAGGTCCACGTGTTGGAAGAAACGCCACGCTTCCTGCACGTTAAAGAACCCTTGTAGCAAGCTCTTTTTGTGGTGGTCCGCAAGTGATCGGCTACAAGGCTAAATTCCCCGCCTTTGACGATTTCACCCTACTTTTCCAGTGGCAGTCAGAATTTCCCGTCCCATGGCTCTTTCCATACCCCAAAGTGATTATTTATTAACAAACTTGTTCTCGTCTTGATATAGCTGAAATATTGCTGAGTAGACGTTAAACAATATTCAATCAATCAATAAACTTCTTAAAAAAATAGATACTATGTCCTACATTGCATAAATATCACCTGACCCTAACGGAAACGTAGAATAGCCAGGATCAGATCAAACCGTATGAAATTTTGCAGGTCCTAGAAATATCATGACAATAAAAGAAACAATTACATCTCAAATACTCCTGAGTGATGATTCTCTTTACAAGTTAAAACATTTTTTTCTATCTATGGTCATATAGCGTCATATTAGTGTTTTATTTGTTGTCTTTCAGTGCAGGTTTCAGGGGAAGTCAATAATTGTTTACGATATTTTTATTGTTTAGGGTTGGGTCTTGTTTTTTTTTTCTGAAAATCTAACTTACAAATGATTTTATTCTCAAATCGTCATATGTCATAACATTGCTGATAAAAAATTGTAAATTAGATATTGGACAAGTATTTGCTGAACAAAATGATGAAAATGTAATCCCCCGGTAAAGTGACTGCAACAACATTTGTAGCAATTTGATACAGTATAAATAATTTACCAAGGAAATTGTATTATCAGAATTAAAATGTCAACAGAAACAAGCTTTGCTATTGTTAAATCATCAAGAGAAATGTATTCATGAATACAATTAATCCTGTTTTGGTTAACATATTTAACTATAAAAAATGCTTGTATGTTGGAAATAATATATTAGAAAAGGTATACACGAACACAATTACTGCTATTTCTCTTAACCTATTTATAACGAAAATGCAGGAAATACCATATTAGAAAATGTATACATAAATATAATTAATGTTTTGGTTATATTGAAAAATTTAAAACATATACTTGTATGTTGGATATACTATATCGGAGAATAGTATTTCTAATACTACAAAATATTAAATAACGTTGAAAAGCATGAATATCACTTACCATTTTGAGATATGTAAAGCTCGTATTTCTACAATTTCTTCAAATCCTATGATTTAAATGTTCCCTGAAATATCACGTGATGATGTTTGTACGTTTTGATTGCTTAATTTGGAACGTATTGTGTTAACAACGTCAAATTACTCTACAAAACTCGTATACCGTTTTGGTGATACATTTCTTCGATACATTGCTGAAATTATTACATTATTCTCTTCGCGAGACATAAAATCAATTAAGGAGAAACAATGGTTTGTAATTTTTCTATAGATATATAATATAGTGTTCATTATTTATGATAAAAGAAATGGCAATGTATCTAATATTTATTGACGATTTTACATGACCAGTCATTCATAATATGAACATAAACTCTAAGGAAGAAAATAAATGTTTAATATTGGGCAGTATGCTTGGTGATGGAACTACATCCGGATAATAACTCAAAAGTTTACATCCAATGGAAATGAAACTTGGGTATGTTCTTGGATAACAGTAGGGGAGGAACCCTATTGATTTTGGGGAAAGTAGGTCAAAGGTCAAGGTCACATGGACCGAAATTTTGAGAAAATTTTTTTCTCCGGATGATGACTCAAATAATTTACACCCTATTGAAATGAAACTTGAATATATTGTTGGGTAGTAGGAAGGAAGGAACCCTTTTGATTTTGGAGGAAATATGTGAAAGGTCACGGTGACCGAAAATGGACTGGAAATTTCAGAAAAACTTGGTTTTCGGATGATAACTCAAAAGTTTACATTCAATTAAAATGAAACTCGGATATATTGTTGGGTACCAGGACTGGAGGAACCGTATTGATTTTGGAGAAAGTAGGTCAAAGGTCAAGGCCACACTGACAAAAAATAGACTGAAAATTTCAGAAAAATTTGGTTTCCGGATGATAAAATAGGTGAAAGGTCAAGGCCAATGAAGGTCACAGTGACCGAAAACAGATTTATATATTGAAATGTCAAGACATGAAACTACCGGTAGAAAATAGACCTTCCTGAATTCTTAGAATTTTGGATATTAGGTGGGAAAGAAAAGTAAATAGACAATTTTAGAAATATTCAGGTCTTCACATTAACTTGGTTACATAATATTTGAGGTTGCAACTCGGCTTGTGCACCCTGGTGCAATTTAGATTTTTTTATTTCAAAGAGTGTAAAAAATAGAGGTCAAGTGTTAATTGAAAAAAAAGTACAGTATTCAAAACTATGGAAGATGAAGGGTCAGGTGTAAATTGATAAAATGTTTGCCATGCTGTGGCGACATAAAAGCTGGTGATGAAAATTGTTCGTTGACCACCATTTTTAAAATGGCAACCAAAACAGGCGGGAAAATTCAACATTGTCCGATTTCTATAAAATTTGATTCGAAAAAGATATTGATGTTGTGACTTCAAAACCTGTGTTGAAAATTGTTCGTTTACCACCAACTTCAAAATGGCTGCCAAAAAAAGGCGGGGAAATTAAACCTTGTCCGATTTCAATGAAATTTGGTATCCAAATGGATATTGAGAGTCGCTACTTCAAAACCCGTGTTGAAAATTGTTTGTTGACTGCCATTTTCAAATGGCTGCTAACAAAGGCGGGAAAATTCAACATTGTCCGATTTCAATGAAATTTGATTTCCACATACTATAGATATTGATGTTGCGACATAAAACCGGTGTTGAAAATTGTTCGTTGACTGCCATTTTGAAAATGACTGCCAAAAAGGCGGGAATGTTCAACATTGTCCGATTTCAATGAAATTTGGTTTCGATATAGGTATTCAGGTCGCAACTTCAAAACTGATGTTGAGAATTGTTCGCTTGCAGCCGTTTTCAAAATGGCTGCCAAAAAGGCGGGAAAATTCAACATTGTCCGATTTCAATGAAATTTTGTTTCCAAATAGATATTGATGTTTGAATTTCCAAACTGATGTTGAAAATTGTTCTTTGACTGCCATTTACAAAATGATGTCTTAACTTCAAAACTGGTGTCGAAAGTGGTCCTATAAGGAACTTTTTTTTTTCTCAAAAAAGCCCAACAAAGAAATATAGTAAAACATGATCAGACTTTCAGTACAGTTAAAGATACTTTTGGTGTTCGAGCTACCAAAATTTGAGAAACTGAAGATCAAGTTAACTTACAATGTTAGCTTGATTGTGGGAACTGTAAGCCAGGTGAGCAATACAGGCTCCAGGGAGCCTCTGGTTTTCTAAAGAGAACAGAGTAACTGGGACGTTTTTTAGTTTAATACTTTTTTATTGCATATACATGTAATAAGCAAAGGAATTTGACAACACGTTATCACACTTTTTCGACTGTCCTCTCCTTATATTACAAATTATACAATATAGCAACAAGTAGTATAAACATAGATAATACAATTTATAAAAACAATGTATAAAGACTCTACTGACCTGTGGGAAATCTCATTTATAACTGGGACTAGTAAAGAAGGCAAATATTCCTGCTCCTACCCATTTCTCCTCTTTTCCAATGACAATTAAAACTAGTTTCCCCGGTTATTCCTCCCACCTCTGTTTTTTCTTCTTTCATTCATGTTTTTGATTTGAGAAATTTTTTTTCTCTTCCTGATATAGCTAAAATATTCCTCACTGAACGTTAAACTCTAATCATCAATCAATCATTGAATTTTATTGGGATATAATTTTACCTCTATTCGAATCAAAAGGGATTTTTTTACATAATAATTGATAAAAGTTCATTTGTTCAATAATAAAAAAGTTAATTATCATCGATTCAAGGTTTTGTTAAGAAGACACGATTAGAATATAAAAGGCAAAGCATTCTTCCTAATGTACAGACGGCCATGTGAAAAATATTGTGTTCAGTTTTCATTTCCACATTTATAATAAAATTAAATGTACTGTCACTTAATATCTACAGATTATCTTACTATTTCCATTAAATGGGTTGACAAGTGGCCACAATCTTGTATCAATAACATTATACTTGAAATAAAAATAGTAATGGCGCATTACAAGATATCCCGCCAGGTTTCAAAAAATTTTCCAGGGCATTACTTCAGAACCCTTAGGACCTCTTAGCCAAAAGTCGAACTCGACCTAAGTGGTATGATAAACAACTTACATTCCAAGTTTAAAAACAGTCAATCACAATTTATAAGTTGAAAACCCTTAAATAAAATATAAAACCCAAAGTTTAAAGATGCATAACTCCATACCCCTTAGACCTCGGAGCAAAATGTCAAAGTTGGCCTGTGTTTTGTGGTAAACAATATACATACTAAGTTTGAAGGCATTTTGTCATTACGTTCTCAAGTTATCAGTCGGAAAATTTCAAAGTTTCAACGGACACAACTCCAGAATCCCTTA
Source organism: Modiolus philippinarum (assembly GCA_002080025.1). NCBI lineage: Eukaryota > Metazoa > Mollusca > Bivalvia > Mytilida > Modiolidae > Modiolus > Modiolus philippinarum. The sequence continues at coordinate 111,656 of MJUU01037389.1, read as the reverse complement.
GACCAAAACGGAACTTGGTTCGAGTTTTATGGTAAGCGACTTACCTACAAAGTTTGAAGACTGTATGCTATTTCTTTCACAAGTTATCAGTGGAAACCTTCGGGGATGGACGGACAGATCGGCAGATGGACGGGCGGACGAACGTACAAACGTCTTAGATTATTACAAAATACTTCGCCACTACGTGTGGAGGGTATAAAAAGGAAAGCAACTGCTCTCATATCATGCTGCAGTAAGCGCACAACCGTATTGTTTTAACAATTACACCTACGTTGAAAGGAAGTGCTTGTTTAAATATGAATTAACATACATAAATCTAAGCTTCACAGGCTAGAAAAGAACCTACCAATTTTGTAGGCCAAAATGAAACGGTCATGGTCAAAACTAGTTGCAGATATCTAACGAAAATTTTAACCCAAAACTGGTCTCAGGAGCGTGACTTCAGATCAAGAAACTTACATTGTACATAAATGAAAGTTCTACGTGTATTTAAGAAATAAAAAGGGATAACAGGAAACATCTATAGGGCTGAAATTGACAATCACATGCTACATTGTACAATATGTCGTGGATTTGCAAAGGAACAAAATACAAATAAAACGAAAGAGCGACAATAATTGACCTTAAAATCAAAAGGTCAAAGTCACAAGTATTTACGGAATTGAGAATGTGTTCGGAGCACAATTTTAGATTTCTTTTATAGAAATAATAAAACGCACACACACAGGAAACGAATATACTTTTGATTTCTAAGGTCAAGGTCTGAAATACCAAGACTAATATGGTTCGAATAGTGGTTTCCAAAAGACAACTTCAAAATGCCTTTAAGGATTTGAGTCAATAGTTGAACAGTCAGTCATATTTCCCTACAGAAATAGAAAACACGGGCCAAACAGAATTGGCTATCAGAGCAGTACCTCAGCATTAATATAGCAAAGATAACAAGAGACACTTACAATGGCCGAAAATTACAATCACACGCCACAATCTTCTAGGGAACTGCACAAGAAAAACATTAAAGACAAAAGACACACGTAGACAACAATAGGAACTCGGGATAGCCGGACTTGGTACCGGCACTACCAAGAGCTAGCGGTAGGGTTAAACCGGTTTATAGCACCCAAACCTCCTCTTTCTCTATTCTGTTTCCCTATAGTATAAAAAACATGTCTTTAATAACTTTCGATGAAAGCTTCGGGTCAAACAATAGACGCCTACTGATTTGGAGGTAAGTAGATTAAAGGTCAAGTTCATTGTGCACAAATACTCTAACTTGTCAATCATTTAAAAGTAAATATAATTATTAAGTGTGCTCCAATATTCTAAGTCATCAATCTCTTGAAAAGTAAATATATGATGGAAAACATAGTGCATTGTGCAGTTTGAGCAAGGAATTTCAGTTGCATTTGGTAAAGAGAGACATGATTTGTTGGAGAGGGGGCTTGAAATTGACCTTAGATGAGTTTGCTTTTTTAGAGAATTTAGAGATGGAATCTATACTGCATGGGCGTAGCATTTCTCTTCATTATCTTTAATTTTTACCCGGCATAGACCAGATATTCAAATTCGTCATACTTGGTCATTTCTGTCAGCTCCACCCTAAAAGAAGATTCAATTCGGTGAATGATAAAGCAGAGAAGCTCTTGTAAATAGGCCTGAAATATAGCTTCTGTTCAAATTCTTAATTGGTTTAACAATCCGAGAAATTCTTGATAATTTCAAACTTACTGAAAAATATAAAATAGCATTGCGCTATCACAATGGCTTACGAGATGATTATAGATATTCAAAGTGCATTAATATAATACATATATCTTGAGTTAGAAATTTAAAAACAAGTAAGCATTTTGTGAAAATATAGAAACCTGTGAACTTTGTCGGCATGTTTTGGCTCACCAGGAACCTCGATCAGCTGGGAATTAGGAATCCACTTTCGATACTAAGTACTGGAGTTAAAATACGGAAATGTCGCGTACCATTGTATAGAAAGTATCAAGAAAATGCAGATCCCTTTTGTATTTTTTCGGCGGAATTTACAATGCCATACACTGACAAATTTTTAACTCTGTTAATATATTTTGAATAACTAAATACCAAAAATATTGCTAGGCAAATAGGATCTTCAGATAAAGAATTATCTGTATGCAATAGTTTCAGAACTTGGTAAACTAGTTAGTTCATTTGATGAAATTCATAATGAACAGGTTCTGTGCACCAAATGTAGTGTTTTGTACACCGCTTAGTTGTATCCGTAACAGTGACAATCGAACTGAATGTATTCCGATCAATTGTTCTTGTACAATCGATATCAGGCGCGAGTCCCCCACATCTTGATTCTCATAAAAGAAATATTCGTGACAGAATCATTCAATTTTATTTCCTTCGATTCAGCATGATTTAAAGTTTTCAAACATGGATTTATAAATTAAAAGAAATGTTATATTGAAAGAAACGAAACATGTATGGTTATCTTTTAATTATTAGCACTTTTGCTTTAACATATTTTATTTGTACGGTTTATTGTTTGATGCAGATATCGTACTAATTCTTTTACTTAACAAAAGTCAATTTAATGATTCTCATTTTTTACCTGTGTTACCAATAGTGACTGAATGTCTAGGAGTCGCTCGACTCCGACCACCCGTCACGCTTTGGGGTTACAAAAGTCTAATCTGAAACTCTGACACCTTATACTTGATGCTTTTGAAACTTGAAACAGTTGTGCTGGACACATTAAATGTGCACCCCCCATTTTTGGCGAGTGTCGAATTTATCAGTTGTTGAACTTAAGTCATTTTTTCGTCAAACTTTAACATTACGGTACTGAGTTTGTGTAATCTGAAACTTTAAGAACTTGTACCTTATGCTTTTGAAACTTTGTACAGTTTCGTTTGACGCATGCATTGAAGATATGCACCTCCCCTTTTTGTGAGTTTTGAATAAAAAATGTCGAATTCATCAATTGTTGAACTTGGTCATTTTTTCATCAAATTTTAACATTATGTTACCGAGTTTTGTAATCTAATACTCTACCACCTTATACCTGGTGATCTTGAAACTTTGCAGAGTTGTTTTGGACACATTGAAAATGTGCACCTTTCCCTTTAGGTGAGTTTTGAATTAACAAATTCTGAATTTATCAATTGTTGAACATGGTCATTTGTGTCATCAAATTTTAACATTATGGTACTGAGTTTGAGAAATCTGAAACTCTAAGAACTTATACCTTATGCTTTTGAAAATTTGTACAGTTGATTTGGACACTTTGAAAATGTTCAACCTCCCATTTTGGTGAGTTTTGAATACAAAATGTCGAATTCATTCATTGTTGAACATGGTCATTTGTGTCATCAAATTTTAACATTATGGTACTGAGTTTGAGTAATCTGAAACTCTTAGAACGTATACCTTATGCTTTTGAAACTTTGTACATTTGATTTGGACACATTGAAAATGTTCAACCTCCCCTTTTGGTGAGTTTTGAATACAAAATGTCGAATTCATTCATTCTTGAACTTGGTCATATTTTTTTCATCAAATTTTAACATTACGGTACTGAGTTTGTGTAATCTGAAACTCTGAGAACTTATACCTAATGCTTTTGAAACTTTGCACAGTTGTGTTTGACGCATTGAAGATGTGCACCTCCACTTTTGGTGAGTTTTGAATAAAAAATCTCAAATTCATTCATTGTTGAACTTGATCATTTTTTCATCAAATTTCAACATTATGTACTGAGTTTCTGTAATCTGATACTCTAACACCTTATACCTAATGCTTTTGAATTTTTGCATTGCTTTCACATATTTTCTCTTACAGATACAAAAGTACATGTATGTGCTTATTTGAAACTTAGGTATAGTTTTCACCCTTCCTGAAGTAATATGGACTATTTTCAATTTTGCTTTGTTGAACCTTGTACATTTAGTTTTTTTCTTCTTTTTTTGTCTATTACAGAAGTAGGGTTGAACTAAATAGTATCTCAATTATAACTTGCGTTTGAAGAATGTATTGGTAATAAGGTAAATGAATACTTGTTTTAACTTCCAAACTTATACATGATCGACATTCTGTTAGTTTGGAAAAAAAACAACACTTTCTCAGTTGAACAGGAGTGATGGGGACGCAGGTCCTGACATGTAATTGGTATTGTTTTGATTTGTTTTATTAATTACCGGTAGCAAGAACAATAGAAGTTTTGTTTCTGCTACTTCAAATATTGTCTCCAATAATATACTTGCCTACAAGCGGGCTCGTCCATTATTGCAGCCAAAACTTCCATTATTCTATATTATGTAATTTTGAGAGTTTTCCTTTATCTAATGGAGTTACAATTTTTCGTATTTGATGCTCCCCGAATACGAAAAAAATATTTAAAATTGTATTATACCACGCCCACTTTGTAAGTCAGCGAGTCTGAATGTATTACATCAGCAATACAGATAGGATGGTACAATGCCGTCACAAATCAATAATCCATTTCCGGATTCCTTTAAATTTTTTAAAATGTTTCCTAACATATAATTCATTAAATTACCGTTAAAATAATAAAGGAAATTGATTTCTGATACTTCGTTCATTGTCTCAAATAAGAGACTCGCCTTTATTGTCGACAATACACTTCGTACACAAAACAAAACTTCTATATTGTCTCCCTTTGGAATTTGCTTTAGATTTGGTACAAACTTCTCCTTAAATTTCGTCCAAAGCCGTCGACAGTCAGCATCACTTGAATCACTTTTCTAAATTAATTTTCAAACAGACAGGCCTATTCCCGACCGGCGGATGCTTGTAATAGTTGTGTATTTCGAGTGAAAATTAAATTAGTAGGGTATTAGGGTGTTATATGTCATTGCAAATGAAAACAAAAAGTACTTAAATAGCAATGGTACCGGAGGTCTTTTACATTTTACATTCTAGTGTACCAAATATGAGTTTGATATGAAATTGATTGAAAACGGCTTTTATTTATATACATGTTGTATTTATATAAAATCTGAGTAAATGTCTAAAAAATAATACAGTCATCTTCTTCAAATTTCAAAGCAAACCGTACAATTTCTCGGCAAAAATAAAATTTAAAGTATTGAAATTTCGGCTTTAGTAATGTAAATTTTATAAAGGGTAATTTATATCATTTCGCCGATAAAACAAAGTTCAATATAGCTAACGTCAACAAGAGGCCAATGGCCACGTAGCTGGATGGGCAAAGGCATTTAGTATTGCGATGATAAGCCACAACTATAGTTTGCAATACTCAACATAATTCATGGTCAGATGACAGAAAACGTAATAATTTGCAAGGTTTGGTTAATACAATTTTTTTCAAAAAGTTTACTGTATGATAAACAATTGAAAACACTCGCCAAATCGCTTCATAACTGAACTGATTATTATATATGTTTTAGTTTATACCATATTGAAAATGTTTGGCTATGTACAGATACCCATAGAGGAGGGTCTAAATACACGAGAAAGCTCTGCTTTGATAAATACCACGTGTATTGTACTGATTAAACCAATGGAAGTGATAAACACACAAAGACTGACACAACTAAGGTGGAGCGAAGCAAACAATTACAAATTAATTAATTAAAAATCAGTACCGCATCCAAATGTTCTGAAAATCAATAGGGTTCTGTATAATGCCAAGCCGATTTTCAAATTTTGTTGCTGGGAAAGTTATCGTTTATACAAGCAGTTTAAAGTCGGTTGATCCCTATAGCTTAATGGGCTCCGCCCATCAAGCTAAAATGATTTTATACCGATAAAACAACTAAAAATGACATTCAAGTATATATGACCCGTACATTCCCGAGACCCGCATGAAAATTTTCAGGCGCTGTTTGATAGAAAAAACAAAAAATACCGAAAAATACCAATTACGACAAACTTAGCTTATGTCAGCTGGACATTGCTTGGGACTTTGAAGCAGTGACCATTATATGTCATACCCGATGGGCAAAATTGAACAAAATGGGGACAAAAGAACTGCAAAAATACGAGAAGAGAATACTGCCAAGATAGTCAACAAATAAAAAATGAGAAAAAATGAAGCAATATATCTGTGTGGCAGATACCAAAATTTGGTTTGTTATATGAAAAGTTATATAAAAATACGAGAAAAAAAATGATAGATTAACAGTGTAAAGTAAACACCAGTAGGTTGAGTAATTAGTTGTTTATATTACATGTATCAGGGCGAGATCAAGTGAAAAGTATATTTAAGTAAAATAGGAGAGAAATAAAGGTGGCCGGGGCAACGAATTTCGACTGCCACTAGAAGAAGGAAGAAATGGGAAGGGGTAGGAAATTTCAACTTTTATTCAACCACTCAGTGAGTCTGCTCTTCTCGTAAAATACAGAAGGGGTCTTTATACTCAACGCAGCTTGGCGTTTCTCCACAGAGTTTGGCTACAATAATTTGTGGTCAGGTTTTGCGTATTATCATCTTACTATCCCGCACAGACATGGCAGTCCCATCCACCACTTGGGGACATGTCCCGCATCTCTGTAGCCAGAGTCCCAGAAAACCGATCCAAGTGCCGGGAGCATCATTTGACATACTATTTCCTCAAACAATTAAATTATCTTGTTTTAAAAATCTTAAAAAGCCGAATGCCAATCCCTCGCTTAATCATTTCTTTGATAAAAATGGGATTTCAAATCAGTAATAAATTTTCATTTAAACTTCTGATTTGTGTCTAAAAGTATGGCCAGAAGGAAGAAATGGGTAGGGGTAGGAAAATTTGACTTTTATTCAATCCTTCAGTGAGTCTGCTTTCCTCGTAAAAATGCAGAAGGGGTTTTTATGCTGAACTGAGATTGGCGTTTCTCCACAGAGTTTGGCTACAATAATTGGTGGTCAGGTTTTGCGTATTATCATCTGATTATCCCACATAGACACGGCAGTTCCATCTGCCACCTGTGGACACGTCCCGAATCTCTCTAGCCAGAGCCCCTGAAAACCGATGCAAGTGCCTTCAGCATCATTAGACCTAATTTTTTCTGAAGAAATTAAGTTATCTTGTTTTGAAAATCTTAGTGTCGTTTCACTTTCACTTTCATTATCCTTTTGACGTCACTATGCAAAACGCACATTGAATACGTCAACTTATCCGGGACATTTTTAGCAATTTTACAAAGTCTTTATCGATTAGACTCTTTACGTTGGGATATCTACCATAGCTGGAAGAGTGTGGTTGAGAGAGACTATGCGTCTCCAAGAAATTCGCTTTTTTATTTAATTTCTACCTAAGTTAAGGTAATTAAGGTCACAATTCATTAATGTAAAAATATTCTGGTTCATTGAAAATGAATCCGATGGTTAATTTGAACTGTGAATCGAAAACCCCACTATTCCATCACAGTACTTCATAAGTATATGGTACCCGGGAACAACGTTTCTCATTCATTCTCGTTTGTCATGTGACGAGACTTACAGGCCCTACCTCTCGCTGAATCGTTTCTTTGATAAAAATGTGATTTCACATCAGTTATAAATTTTTATTGTGAACTTAAAGTATGGCAAGAAGGAAGAAATAGGTATTCAACCCCTCAGTGAGTATGCTCTCCTTGTAAAAATACAGAAGGGGTTTTTATGCTGAACGGAGCTTGCCGTTTCTCCACAGAATTTGGCTACAATGGTTGGTGGTCAGGTTTTTCGTATTACTATCTGACTATCCCGGATAGACAAGGCAATCCCATCCAACTCCTGTTGACACGTCCTGCATCTCTGTAGCCAGAGCCCCTGACAAACCGATCCAAGTGCCGGGAGCATCATTAGACCTAATACTTTATCAAGAAATTAAATTATCTTGTTTTAAAAATTTTATAAAGCCGAATGCCAATCCCCCGATAAATCATTTCTTTGATAAATATAGGATTTTACATCAGTACTAAATTTGTATTTGAACTTCTGACTTGTGACTTCAAGTATGGCAATCGTTCCTCGAAACAAGATATTAATAGATTTAAAATTTGTTAAAACAATTCAAGATCTTTTTTACACTACGCTTTATTCAAACTAAAATAACTTATGGGTCTTCCCTACAGAATACATGTGAGGAAAAAGCCAATCAGATAAAAGATGCAATCATGCCGTTTCGCCATCTTTTTTTTAATAATTTGTAATTGAGAAAGAAGCTATCGCAATTTTATTTTGCATTTTAAATTAACCTCCCCAATCCTCCAATTATTTCCTAGCACCTCTCTCTATTTGTACTTTAAATCTTTAATAATCATAACAATCCATGTAAATCCTATTGTAAAAGTAATACGTAATACCCGGTTTTCTTGCAATTGACTCGATGAGTAACCTGTGGTTATTTATCTTTTGTTTGTCTTTTGTCAGGCAATTGATGACAGCAATTGTAAAAACGTTTAACCACTTATTTTTATGTTTGTTGAAGATCCTGCTTCCAAGACCTAAGGCGAAGATACATGGAGGTAGCTTTGTTCCACATCTATCAATCAATAGGGTCTGTAAGTCTCGTACAATTTTGGAACTTCCGGGATCAAAAATTGTACCCGGAAGTTGCATTTTAAACAAAGATATATGACGTTTCAAACAAAAATTTGAACGTCATAATCCTCTGACGTCATGTTTTGGCGGGATGCGTATTCAAATTGCCTGTTTATCGTGGATTCTCGTGAGTCACATGACGAGACTTACAGACCCTATTCGCCAAAACAGGTGCCAGGGACCGTCATGAATTAACTATGAGATATGATCAAAGCTCATTGTTGAAAGCCTAATGGTGACTTCAAGATGAAAATGACAATAAAAACGTTGTTCCATTACTTTGTTTTACAATGTGTTCGTAGAGACTTTGTCTTGTGTACATTTATTCTATATCCTTTCGATGTTTATTTTAAGCTGGAGTTCGTAAAAAGATTCCCTGTGCGAGATGTATGCTCCCTACTCTTGCTCTCGTGATAATTTTTCATATAGATATGCTATCATAATTTAATTTTTTTGCATTTTATTTTTTGTAATTTTTAAATTTTATTCGGACTACCTTATCATAGTGCCCGCATTTCACTCTCACTTTTTAGCTCACCTAGCCTAAAAGGTCATGTGAGCTATTGGCATTACTTGATGTCCGTCCGTCCGTGATAAACTTTTTAAAAAATCTTCTCTGAAACTGCTAGGCCAAATTTAACCAAATTTGGCCTGAATCATTACCAGGGTATCTAGATTCAAATGTGTTCGATTAGTCCGGGGACCAAACAACATGGCCACCGTTACTAAAAAATAGCACATAGGGGTAATTGCTGTTTTTGGAAAATAACTCAAACACCATTACATATATTAAAAATCTGTTAGAGGTAAAAGTGATCAGCTTCTCAAGATCTAACTTCCCTCCAATTTAAAAGAAAATCCGAAATTCCACATTTGAGTTATTTCCCTTTTTCCACGAAATTTTTAAAATTTTAATATTTTTTTATTTCTTATAAAAAAAACGTAAACTAATAGAGGTCAACTTAAAATTGCAAAAATGTTCAGCATATCAAGATCTACTCACCTAATAATTTTGAAGTAAATCTGAACACGTATTGAGGAGTTATTGCCCTTTATTGCTCAAATTTTTTGTTACTTTATACATTTTGCCTTGTATTTCAATAAAGATTTAAAGCACAAATGTAAATATGCCAAGGACTATATTTTATCTTCATAATGGAAGTTGTGGACCTCATCCAAGATGTCCGCCAAGGGAGGAACTTAGTTTATTATTGGACCCTATGGGAAAACACATTCGAATATCTTCTCCTCATAGACTACCTGGCCAATATGAACCATAGTTGGTCCATTTAAAAAATGTGTCCGGCAAGTTCCCATGAGATCCAAGACGGCCGCCAGCGGACAGCATAGTTTAAAATTAGATCCTATTGGAAAACTTATTCAAAGATCTCTTCTTAGACTACTTGGCCAATTGGTACAATACTTGGTCACAACTGTCCTTAGTTGGTCCCCTTTAAAAATGTTTCATGCAAGTCCCTATCAGATCCAAGATGGCTGCCAGTGGGAAACAGTTTAACACTGGCCCGTATGGAAAACACATTCAAGGATCTCCTCTGAGACTACTTGTCCAATCAAACCATACTTGATCACAACTTGCCTTAGTTGGTCCTCTTTAAAAATGTGTCCGGCAAGTCCCCATCGGATGGCCACAAGCAGGGAACTTAGTTTAACATTGGACCCTATGGGAAAACACATTCAATGATCTTCTCTGAAACCACTTTTTTATTTGAATCAAGCTTGGTAGCCGACTTTGAAAAATGTGTCCAGGAAGTTAACATTTCATCCAAGATGGCCACCTGCGAGAAGTATAGTTTAACATAGGATCCTAAGGGAAATGCATACAAAAATCATCTCCTCTGACACAGTGGGCTTTAATACATCTAGGTTTATTATCACACTAGAAAATGAGACCCTTTATAATTTAGGTTATTTAGACCAGGTGAGCTACATGCTCTTGAGAGCCTCCAGATTTGATAATACAAAGTCTCGTTAGGTTTGACTCGATAGGTGTCCTATTGTTTTTGTCCTGTAGGTATTTTGTCGAGTAACTGATGACAGTGACTGTAAGAACACTTTGCCTGGTATTATTATGTTTTTTGGCGATTCTGCATCCATTACCTAAAGCGAAGATACCTAGATGTAGCGTTTTTCGACATCTATCGATAAATTCCACTTCCATCCCCGATAGGGGTAGTCTTTAACATATAATGAGGTATGAGCAAAGCTCTTTTTTGAAGGAACAGAAAAATCGTTGTTTAACTGACTGGTTCAACAATGCATTGGTAGATACCTCGTCTCATGTGTGTTTACCCAATTTCCTTCCAATGCTTATTATTGTGGAGTTTATAAACACCTTTTGTATGTACTATTTGCACGCTACCCTTTTTTGTAGGCTGGCTTAGCTAAAAGGGAGATAATGCAGAATAGAATAATTTCATGCTTTGTTTTTGATTTCCATATAGATCCCGCCGTGCGCGGTCCCGGCTTATGAATAGGCCCGCAGCATCCTCTGAGCTTGGAGTATGAGTCTTCCTAACAGAGGACCCGAGGGAACCCCGGGATATAGAAATAGGACCTAGTATCTCCGGCTTGCGGGGTGTGACCCCTCCTAAACGGAGGCTGACCCCGAGGGTCCCGGGATATAGAAATAGGACCCATTCCGTGGTTGTGCGGGATTAATAAATACACAACCCATCTTTCGGATGGGATGTAAACTCAGGTCCACGTGTTGGAAGAAATGCCACGCTTCCTGCACGTTAAAGAACCCTTGTAGCAAGCTCTTTTGGGGTGGTCCGTAGGTGATCGGCTACAAGACTAAATTCCCCGCCCTTGACGATTTCACCCTACTTTTCCAGTGGCAGTCAGAATTTCCCGTCCCATGGCCCTTTCCATACCCCAAAGTGATTATTTATTAACAAACTTGTTCTCGTCTCGATATAGCTGAAATATTGCTGAGTAGACGTTAAACAATATTCAATCAATCAATCCATATAGATCATTTTGGGTTTTTTTTATTCTATACCAGTTTTTATACATCTTTGAGTTAATGGTCTTCCAAATGTTTTAAATTTTATTTGCACTGATGAGACGCAAGTTGTCGAAAGGGCAATATGCAGAAACTAAATTTACAATATAGTATGGGAGCCAGCTAAGGTTTATTCATACAATTGAGTACAAAAGGTTTAATTGTGAAAATTAAATATTTGTATCAAAATGATAAAAGAAAAGTGTTTCTAAAGGAAACCGGGTGGTGCATAGGGCGTTGGCCGCACCATGACAAGAAAAATCTTAATCCAAAAACAGTACAAAAAGACTGATTACCAAAAATAACGAAATGGAAGTTCAAATCAAGTACAAAGGACGTCTACTGAGTGCAAAACATGGAATGAAGACAAATTATTCAAAGGTATTTGGATTTTATACTTTTTTAAATAATAAAAGAACAAAAAACAAATATCTTATTAACGCAGTAAGCGATATTAATGGCAAAAGTTTAATTATCTATTAAGCAACAAAAATGCCTGGCAAAAACAAAATATGTTGATTGTAGTTTTATAAACTGTTGTTCCATTTGCTCAATCTTACCACGTATTTATGGGGATTTTGTCCCATGTACATTTACTCCGTATCCCTTTATTCTTTTATATAATTAGAGGATTGGAGCTCTTATTAAGACACAAAAACTGAGTAACGTTCTGATTGCTGTAAATTTGGTCAAACTTCCTGTTGGATCTTTAATGGTGAATGAAAGGATAAGGATTAAATGCACATAAGAAAAAACTCTACAAATACATGGTAAAAAACAAACAAATTATTGTTTTTCTTCATTTTGAAGTCACCAAGTTTCGGGCTAACTCGTAAATGGTGCTATGCTAGTATGACGCTCGTGTATGCGATTGTAATCGTCATGCTGAAAAACGTTTCAACGATACACGATTCACAATAGATACCAAAAACCAAACCGCAATTCCGACATGGTATCTTATTGCAATGGTTTCAATTTATTCATGTTTCTTAAAGAAAGATAAAGTTCTCCTGATGTATTGATAGTCTTAAATGTTTACTCACTAGAGGTGTCTATTAAAAAGAGATGCAGTGCATTTGTGACGGTGAGAGCGCCTTGATGATCAAAGAGACAGGATTATCTGCTTTTTAATTATTGTTTTTGACATTTCACATAATTTCTGAAATAGTACGGGCTTAAAAATATTTTTATGTGCAAAACATTGAATTGAATATTGTTTAATTTAAATATTTTGTATAAATTTTTGATTTGAAAGTTTGAATTTGAGAAATTACCTTTCGTAGTTCCCAATGGAAATTTTATATATTATTGATGTCATAACATTGAATGACGTTTATTGTAAAAACATCTTTACAAATGAAGAGTCTTGTTACCTTGATACGTCGCAATTTGTCTTGATCTTGTTTACAGATTTATAAGGTCTGAATGTGTACAAATCGTTATCATTAACCCAAGCAAATATTAGAATTCAAAGTATTTTTTCTGCACTAGTCTATATATGAAAAAGAAAGGAAATGGGGTAAATGAAAAGGAGACAACATCCCATATCTAGGTTAAAACGACCCAATACAAAGCATCTAGGGGTCACCGTACGGTCTTCAACACGGTGAGGAACCACACAGCATAAAGCAAGCCCTAAATGGCCCCAGAAAAGGTCAAAAAAGTGAATAAATCAATGAAAACAAACCACATCCAATTACCCAAATATCAAGAGACTAAAATTTTATAAGAAGACAAGGACAAGCCAATGACCAACATATTCCTGACTTGGGAAAGGCTCAAAAATTGCGGTGGGGTTAAAATCGTTTTTTTTAGACCTAAACCCTCCATTATGTGTGGTGAATGGCTAAAAAATAAATACACAAAAAGACTCACAGTAAAAATCAAACTAGAAAAAAGTCCAACTTATCAAGACGAGTACCCTTACAATGAAGTACATAAAACATTAAGACAATACAAACAGGTACTGTCCGCACAAATGCTCGCAGTTACTGACAGCTAGCTAAGGACATAATTTCCGTTTACTATGATATCAAGACTTCTTACATATGAAACTTCAATTGAAATACTTCTAAATAGATTTGGTATGACAACATCATCAATTATGAAAGAAGAACATGATATTGTGCAATGCCAAATACACAATGTATTGCCAATATGAAAAATTGTTTAAATTTTGTCATGGTGTAAAGCATTTAAGAGATGATCAATATACAAAAACTAGAAGTAAAGATTTAACAAAAATATATATATATTCTTTATGAATAAGTTTGTTCAACGGATTAATACGTTTTGAAAGACAATTTTTGAATTTATGTGCTTTGTAAATGATATTGCCATAGAAGTTTGGATGTGAAATGCCCTGATGTATATGTTCTCCTATATACAATGTTATTTTTAAAGGAACATAATTTAAAGCCGAAAAGCGGCAAACTTTTTGAAAAGCTTATACTTGTTAAAAATTGGATTCACACTTGTTCTACATAATTGTTTAATTAAACAAGCTAACTAACTCAATAGGGATCTGATGCTATTTGACCCCTTCTTAAGCAAGAAATTAACCATAATTTTTTTTCTTAAGTGATGATATAGTGTGTATGCATATGAGAGTAAACAAATGACACTAGTTTCAGTCTTATACATTAGAGTTTAATTAAACAAGCTAATTAACTCATTAGAGATCTCTTAAGCCACCAATGATCCATAAAACATTTTCTGAAGGTGGTAGACCTAGGTTAAGGCAAATAACTCTTGAAAATGATGTGTACGTTTGTTTAGATCATTTTCATAAATACATTATAAGCCTCTCAGTAACATAGATGAATTTTATTCTTGTTCACATAAATGCTTAAATAGCATCAATAAACATGAATGTTTCAAACACCTGACTGATTTAAAGAGCCTAGGTCTACTACCTAAATTGATGTTTTAGTTTATATGCATATGAAAGTAAACAAATGAAACTATGTTCAGTCTTGTACTCTAAAATTGAATAAAATGTTAATTAGCCTAATCAATTAGGGTTCTTAAATGACATTTGAACTATAAATTCGTTTCTTTAATTGGTTATTTTGGCTAAGTGATGTTTATTCTAGATTCCTATAAAAATTAAAACTTGTACTGGAACATTTGATTAAAAGTGATTTTTCGGGTGTATCATGGTTCGGCCAACGCTCTCTGCACAACTCGGGTACCTTAAGAAACACTTTTCTTTTATCATTTTGTTACGATAATTATACCCCCACTCGATAGAGTGTGGGGATTTCTGGATTCACACCGTTCGTCCCAAAAAGTGAAAACGTGAATTTTTCGTCGCATTTTCCCCAGCTTCTACAACAGGTATTTATTTCAAAATTGGTAGGCAGGCTCTATATAATTAATTGTAAGGAACATCCTATTTTGAGTCCTGTCAGATATGCGCTTCCTGTTTGACGCAATCAGGAAATCTGGACTTAGTAACGAAATGTAGTGAAAACATGAATTTTTCGTTGCATTTTTCTCAGCTTCTACAAGAAGGATTTATTTCAAAATTGGTATGGAGCCTTAATATGGCTAGTTGTAAGGAACATCATATTTTGAGTCCCGTCAGATGTGCACTTCCTGTTGACAAATTGTGGACTTATTTACAAAATGTAGTGAAAAGATGAATTTTTCGTCGCATTTCTCATCTTCTACAAGAGGGACTTGAGTTACGAAATGTAGTGAATACATTATTTTTTTTAAGCAGGGTTCAATGAGTGGGGGTATACTTGGTTGCCATTATGCGACAGTTCTTGTTTAATTTTCACATTCAAACCTTTTGTACTTAATTGTATGAATAAAACCAGACTAATAAGTTCAGTAATTAGTTATTTCTTAAGTTATATCACTTTTGTTCTATTTAACTAACATGTCATTTAACTAAATGACATTTGTTGGGATTCATGTGTTAGTGATTATTTTAGCCTGACATTGAAACCAACAATAGACAGAGCAGGTTATGCCCATGTTAAAAGTCTCAATTTTTTTCGTATTTTGGATTGCAAAAACATTTTTAATATATAAATAGAACTACCGGGACATGATAACACGGACATGCAATGGAGCGCTGCATCCATCTACATAACGTAAAGGAAACAAAAACACCGCAAGTAAAGAAGAGACAATCTCACATAAAAATGATCAACCGCCGGTAAATAAAACAAATATGCGTACGTACTGAAGGTAAAACCTAATATATACCAAGTAAAGATAAATAATAAAAACACTGCAAGGAAAGACAAACCCACATAAAGTAAATACGACATAAAACAACGTTAATTTAAAACTGCAAGTCTTAAATATAAAATGACGTAAGGTATTGGCAAATCGTGAATACCGAATAGTATAACGTTAATATAAAATTACAGAACGTTAAAATGTTATGACCAAACATAATTTCTAACTACATGTAAATATAGTTTCTTCTTCAGGTAGGAGTGAGTTTAGAATATTCCTTCACTCGAGATGGTAAAATTTCGATTTTTAACCAACTGCCGACTACACCATAAGACAATTATGGCGTTGCATAGTTATTTGCTGTAGAATTTGGTTGCACTAATCCTGCACAGAAACATATACAAAGGATTACTTGATTATTCTTCTAAGATATATAATTAAAACCTTATTTTTTAAACGTTGTTTGGTGTGAAACAGATATTCATGTTATCAATGATTGCCACATTGGGAACGTAAATCTATTACCGTTCGGACTGATTTCTCTTGGTATTTCTATATTGCAGTTCTGTTGTAATTAATCTAGAAGTATTTCTTTTTAATGTTTCTCTTTAGGAGTGTTACTGTTTTAAGGAGTACATAAGGTACCAACGGACATATGTTTATGACTGGATTGGTACAAATATAACACAAATATATGCAATTGACATCACGCTATTTAATAGTTATGTTTATTAAGTTAATTCATGAAGTGTATCTTTGGGAATCTGGTAATTCTTTGCGATTGATTTGTAAAAAAAGGAACTGGTTGTCTGGCATATAAATCTATTTGCACTTTTAATAAAAACATTGTCAAAATTTAGTTTATTTTTTTGTTGTTGCTGAACACATTTACATTAAATGGTTATGGCATTACAATTAAACAATTAAAAAAAGAAAATATAAGATAGTGTTGACCATAGCATGAAAGTGGGGTGTCAGTTAATGATTTTCATCATAATAAATAGTAATAAAAATAAAAATACTGCTTCAGATAGTTTGAATTGAAAAATTCCAAGCAGGCTTTAGCTTTTCCTTTACTTGAAACATTCATTTTTAAATTTGGCAGTTAGTTTAGGGATATCAATGGAGTTATTATTGAATATAAAAGGCATATCTTGAATAGGGGTAATAGATTTTGACATTCTTTATGATTGTTTACTTAATTTCTGAGTATACATATTTGACTGTGATGCATAATGAGCGCATACTGAGAAGAAATGATATTCATCTTCAATGCTGTCATTACACGACAGACAAATACACCTGTTTCTTTAATTTTCTTGTAACGACCCCTTTCTATTTCTAGTTTATGTGCACTTAACCTAAACTGACTAATAATGGATCTGTCCTTTTTTGATTTCATAATATATCAACACTCTAAAAATATTACTTAAAATTCCTAAAAAAAAGTAATACTTTTGCTTATTCTTAGTAATTATATTTGTCACTATTTCAAGTAATTTCCAATCATGGTTAGTAATTCTAAGTAATTCCAAATACCGATATACTTAATAGACTGAAACTTAATAAAGCGAACAATGATTCTAAATACTGCCCATTTCTCGATCTAAATATCATCGTTGACTCTGGAAAAATTAAAACTAAAATATATGATAAAAGGGGTGATTTTGATTTCACTATTACTAATTTCCCTTTTCTTGATGGCGCATTCCTGCAGCACCATCATACGGGGTGTATATATCTCAACTGGTACGATTCGCACACGTCTGATCTACTCTTGACGACTTTAATGAACGTAACCTCACTGTCACATCCAAACTATTACAACAAGGTTACAGATTTCATAGATTGATAAACACATTTAAGAAGTTTTATAGAAGAAATGAACATTTGGTATCTAAGTATAATGCGATTCGGAAACAGCTTATTACTAAAGGCATTTCTCACTCTCGTTTTTACGGAAATGTTGTTAATGTACGTAATAGGGGATATTGACCGGATATTCTTCATGATTCCGTTAAATTGGCTTTGGGATCCAGTGACCTGAAGCTTTTACAATTATACGGGCCTCTCACTGATACTGCCGATGTCTACTGAAATCCATGATGATTCTTTACCAGACCCTTCGGAAAGTTTTGAATTTGATTATTATTGCGTAGTGCGACCTTAAGCTAGCCGGGAGTTTAGCGGCGAGCACTCCTCGACCCATCTTTTTAAATTACGTTTTGTCTATTCTTTCCTTTTCAAGATTGTGGTCTTAGAGTTAGTGGTCTACCTGTATTGGATTTTACTTGTATGTTTACTTTAGGGAAACGGGATAGAGAAAGGGGAGGTTTGGGTACTCAAAACCGGTTTAACCTTACCGCTGGCTGCTGCCAGTGCTGGTACTAAGTCCGGCTATCCCGAGTTCCTATCGTTATATATGTTTGTCTTCTGTCATTTTGCTAGTTTCTTGTACAGTTCCCTGGTTGATTGTGACATGTGATTGTAATGTTCGGCCATTGTAGGTGTTTCCTGTTATCTTCCTTTCATTAATTTAGTAATTGTTTCTTAGTAATCCATTTTTAATAAGTAAATGAATATTACTAATAAACGTCTGTTAAGTAAAATTTACTTAGTAAATAATACTAAGTGAATAAATGAATGTTTACTAAGTTAAACAAATATTGCTTAGTAAAAATTAGTTAGTAATTATTATCCTGCAGAAAGCATCGGTATGATAAATTGTATTAATTTCATATATTAAGATTGACTTTCAATGATTTTGGGGAGAAATGAAAAACATTGGCTCACTATGTCCACATTATAATCGGATATAGTGAATTTATATGAAATATATCTCAACTCTAAATGCAAGGAGAGTATATTGATTGATCAAAATTACAATATAAATACAATGATTTCGTATTTGATCAAATGGTCCTTCAAAAAAATCAGGATGTATGTACATTTGTTGCAACACATTTAAATTGTTTTTCAGTGACGACAAACATGACAAATATAACAACTGGACTTGTCAGGATATGATAAAAGCATTAAATTATCTTCTTGATAATAGTTTTGTTCGTTTCGGTGATACAGTATATCGGAAAAAATAGGTATTGCTATGGGTACCAACTGTGCACCTCTCATAGCAGATTTATTTCTATATTGCTACGAGTCACAATTCACGGCAAAAATTCAAAAAGACCCTTCTAAACAGCATTTAGTGGATAAATTTAACAATACATATAGATATTTGGACGATATTTTGGCTTTAAAAAATCCTGAATTTTCTAAATTTACAGATGAAATTTATCCTGCAGAACTTATTAAATAAATCCAATAGCAGCAGTGATTATACTCCTTTTCTTGTTCTTGATATTTCAATAAATCAAGGAAAGTTAAACACTAAGGTTTATGATAAAAGATATGATTTCTCCTTCCCTATAGTCAATTTTCCCTATCTCGACGGCAATGTTCCGTTAGCCCCTATTACGGGGTCTACATTTCACAACTTGTTCGATATGCACGAGTATGTAGTGATGTTTCCGACTTCAACGACCGAAATCTTTGTCTCACTGAAAAACTTCTGCATCAAGGGTTTAGATACAGTACTGTGCAACGTAGCCCTTACCGTTTGACGAACGATACATTGACTTATTAAGTAAATTTGGTTTTACATGCAGGGCTTTTATACATCAGGGCATTTCACATCCAAACTTCTATGGCAATATCATTTACATAGCGCATAAATTCAAAAATTGTCTTATTAATCCGTTTAACAAACTTATTCATAAAGGATATAAATACAACATTGTTGTTAAATCTTTACTTCTGGTTTTTGTTGGCTAAAATATTGATCATCTCCTTAATGCTTTACACCATAACTAAATTTAAACAATTTTTCATATTTTTCATAATTGATGATGTTGTTATACCAAATCTATTTAGAAGTATTTCAATTGAAGTTTCATATCTAAGAAGACTTGATGTCATAGTCAACGGAAATTATGTCCTTAGCTAGCTGCCAGTAACTGCGAGCATTTGTCCGGACAATACCTGTGTGTATTGTCTTCATGTTCTATGTACTTCATTGTAAGGGTACTCGTCTAGATAAGTTTAACTTTTTTCTAGTTTGATTTTTACTGTGCGTCTTTTTGTGTATTTTTTTAGCCATTCACCACACATAGGGGGAGGGTTTGGATCCAAGAAAACATGTTTAACCCACCGCAAGTTTTGGGCCTGCCCCAAGTCAGGAATATGTTGGTCATTGGCTTGTCCTTGTCTTCTTATAAAATTTTAGTCACTTGATATTTGGGTTATTGAATGTGGTTTGTTTCCTTTGGTTTATTCA
>MJUU01037389.1:72805-84849 GCA_002080025.1 Modiolus philippinarum | reverse complement strand
GTATATAGGAATCACCATGTCTATCCGCCTGTCCCCTTTCGTGTCCGGAGCAGACCTTTTGTACCGTAGCACCTAGGATTATCAAACTTGGTGTGTGGATGCGTCATGGAAAGACAATGTGTCGCGTTTCAAATTTAGGTCACTGTGACCTTGACTTTGACCTTTATGATAGTAAAACCATGTACATTTCGTGTCCGGAGCAGAACTTTTGTACCGTAGCACCTAGGATTATCAATCTTGGTATGTGGATGCATCATGGGAAGGCAATGTGTCGCGTACCAAATTTAGGTCGCTGTGACCTTGACTTTGACCTTTATGATAGTAAAACCATGCGCATTTCTTGTCCGGAGCAGAACTTTTGTACCGTAGCGCCCAGGATTATCAAACTTGGTGTGCGGATGCATCATATGAAGACGATGTGTCGCGTACCAAATTTAGGTCACTGTGAACTTGACTTTGACCTTAATGATAGTAAATCCTTTGTCATTGTGTGTCGAGATCTTGGTTAAGTCATCTTTGTATCCACTGAATTATATATCATTTAATATATTACCATTTATATGAAGTACCAGATACAAACTGATTGGAATAAAACCTGCAACTTCAGTCCTGACAGGCGTTATTTCTGTTAGATTTACTTTTCAATTACCATGTGGCTGAAGGTCAAATTTCAAAATGACATGCTTTGGTACTCAAATGCAGTTGCCGGGGGGGGGGGCTTCTAGTCTCGCTTTGCCGACAGCTCTAGTTATTGTTTCTTTCTCGTTATGAAAACAATAAGTTCATGTTATTGTTTCTTTGTAACTAATACGCTTGGACATAAATTTTTCAAAAAAGACATATTGTGGTTTTCAAGTATTAAAATTATGTTTTTATTTTTAATAGGTTTATTTTTTTTATTTTGCACAGATGACCATTCTAACAATTCTACATTTATAATAACAAATCAAATGCAGAATAATTTCACACAAATATGTAAGTATCAAAGAATTAGAGGCATGTTTGCCTTAAAATTTCACTTTAAAAATGTCAGTCATCTTTTTTATATCGAAATCACCAACAGAAAGCCCAAGTTCAACACTGATTTCAATTAGTTTATTTTTTGCGGCATTCAAACTATTTCCTAGGGCTACTATGTGTGAAAATGGTTTCGGATATTCGTCTTCCTGCTCAGAAAAATCCACTGTGCGTTTATCATATAAAATAACATTATTCTCACACAGAGTGTGTATTTTCCTATCTATGCCATTGTTTGTCAGTGCTTTTTTATGAATAGAAGAATAGAGATAACACCCAACAGCAAAACATTTTTGAGCCTCTGGTAGTATAGGTTTTATCCCACAAGATATTAAAGCCTGCGTAACCCAGATGTCAATGCCATGAGTGGATCTGAGCACGGAACATCTACGGTAGCATCCGGGTCTTCCATTAATTTCTACAAGTTTATATCCTGTGTTTGTTAACACCATCTCCATGTTGTAAACACCATGAATCAGCCCAATTTTCTTACAGCATCTGAACGATGCCTCAATCAATTGTTTTTCTTCCTCCTGTGGAAGGAGGGAACTAAAGCACGTAGTTGTATCTGCAAACACTCGAGGGTATGTTGGTCCAAGATCTTTAAATTTTGGACCCATGACGCAAATCACACCTTTAATTAATTCTCCTTTGAAAATAACCAAGTCTGCCTGATAAATAATCCCTTGCAAATATTCCATCAAAATAATGCCACTGCCATATTTTGCTCCAAACCAATCAATGTTGAACGATTTTTGTAGTTTTTTATAATGTTCCATGGCGTCAGATTGTGAAACAACTTCCTTGACTCCCATTGCAAAATTGCCATGTTCTGGTTTTATTATCATCGGATACGATAACCCATTTACATTCATTATATCTTCCTCTCCTTTGATTCGAAAAGAGATAGGGGAAAGAATTTCTGTCATATTAGACGCATCGCAGTGGATAGTATCATATGTCGATTTCTTACTTTTAACAGTTTGAGCAGCAGAAGGTGTTATACCAGGCAATCCTAATTTTTGACATACTACCGCCGTCAGGTGAATACAGAACTCATCATAGGTTAAACAGGCAGATAACTCATTGACTTTGGCGCCTAATAACTTTATAATGTTTTCTGCGTGACTATCATCATCAGATATATCACCTTCCATGTAATTATATTTTACATATGATTGAACGAAATTCTTTACAAAAGACTTCTCATCTGTGTCTACTAAAATCATCTACAAATATATATAATACTATAATGAACATTATTGTATTGCTATAAATATACAAGATTCTGATTGGATAAATCAGTATTTCGCTTTCCCTATCGAAATGTGATGATTGCAGCGCAATAAAGCACTTGAACGTGTACTCATAAATAGTAACAAGAAAAATCCCAGTTTTCTAATGTGATTATCAGCGCGCCATTTAGCACGCGAGGTTAACCTTTTAAAACTTCAGCGTGTACCAATATATAAGGACAGGAAAATCCGTTTTCCTAAAGTAGATACGGTGTGAAGACTAATAAAACTGTCAACAGAAGAAAAGCAAAATGTTAAATTTTCAGAACAATTATTCAATTAAGAAAACAATTAAGACCTTTGATTTTGTTTTTTTACACCTCAATTAACAACCCGCGAAATCTGATAATCAAGAAAAAATGGTATTAAATATATGCTTTGTTTGTATTGGTAGGGATTGAAAGACATTATTCTCCGAATGTTCCTAAAAATGTTTCTATGTTGGACAAATAGGCCTCCCTCAAAAAATATCGTACAGCGAGATTTGGACATTCAACTCGTTTTAGTATTGCAAGCACTTTCTATTTGTTTGTTTTTTTTTCGGTTTTACTAAATCAATTTCACTTTTAAATTCTTTACAGAAGTGACGTTTTTATATCTTTTGTCAAAAATGCATAAGAATTCTATTTAAGTCCTGGATGGAATTGTTGCGCAAATATTGAATGCATAATACATTTCCAAAATTTGATTCTGTATCGCTTAAATGGCATTTTCCTCTAAGAATTTCAGTGAGCCTTTTTTAAATTGATAATATGGCTAATTTAAATATAATGCATTGTAGGCTTCCACATTTAATGCTCTACTACATGCACATGAATATTGAATGATAAAGTCACCCAAACATTGTTCATTTTGAAAAAAAGGGTTTCTTTTGTTAGCATCAACCTTGTTTTTCATAAAATGATATTTTCCGATTGCAAGATAAATTTTAAAATGATTGTTTAATATGACATATGTTCGACGTATATTATCTTCGATTATAGATACAAGGTCCAAAACTTTACCTTACATGTGCAAACGATGACAAAAAATTGTATTTAAGGAGGTTCGTTCCTCATGTTTTGGGATTTCAGTCATATTTTCGGAATTCTCTGGTTTATAAAAACTTTTTAACTTTTTGTCCATGGACACTCTTATTTTTTCCCATAATTTCATTTTATACATCTTTATGAGCATTCTGTAAAAATTTCATTAAATTCTATTAATTCTGTCACATTCATATATGGTCAAACATTGCTAATGTTGATCCTATGAAAAACCCGAGTTCAGTTTCCCGCCAAATTTTCAATCACTTATAACTCATAAACGAGATCCTTTTTATTTTCATATGGAGTGGCAAACTCCCTTAAATATTTTCTATAACAAGTATTTTCGTAAATAGATTGTGTTGTTTTCTTCCCAAAGGAATCCAAAATTAAACAGTGTTCCCCACTGACGGCTGTGTTTCTTCATAATCAGAAAGAAATACAGAACAAGGAAAACAGTGAACAGTTCCCGATAGAGATCGAAAAGAGGAGAAAACAATTATACCCAATTATGAAACAGGCAAAACAGGAGAAAAAGAGGATGAAACTAGTCAGGGATAAACTTTTCATAAATGGTTTGTCTGTATAATCCGCGTAATATTAGGAGTTTAAAAGACCTACAGTTACACTGTGAAATTCCAAGAGAGGACCAAAGCAAATCAGTTTGAAGGTGGGCTTTTGAAAGAGTGAACATGTTTCCAAACTAGAATTCTACTAACTCATTGTCACTTCCATTCTGCCAAGGGGCGATTGAAATGCATTTTCATATAGCATACCTTATATTTTTTTTCTTTTTATATACATGAACAATTATTTCTCCTTTATTTACTTTAAAACAACGAATTGATGATGCATTTATGCACATTGTCCGATATTCATTTTTCTAGCTGTCGTTGCATAGTAATATATGTTGTCATATTTGTAAACCTCTTGTAACACGTACTGTGCCTAAAACAACGGCAACGGCAGTAGAATACCGAAGGAACAAGGAAAGCGATGACTACAAAAATCGAAGTCCAAAGACATGGCAAAAGCGGTACAAATAAAAACAAAGACAAAACAAGGACGTGAGACAATAACAGTGCACGGAAATAAAAAGATAACATTAAGAACTAAGGCACTCACAGTGTGAACTCCCATGAAAAAGGGGAGTGACAGATAAAAACAAAGACAAACCAAGGACGTGAGACAGCTAGAGTGCACGGAAATAAAAAGATAACATTAAGAACTAAGGCACTCACAGTGTGAACTCGCATGAAAACCGGGAGTGAAATCAGGTGCTCCGGAAGGGTAAGCATGTCCTGCCCCGCTAACGACACCCGTCACACTATCAGTGAGGCATATATTGTATTGAAAGATCTGTTTGGTAGATGATTGGTTACTTCTCTAACCCTCAAAAAGTACCATGGTAAAATTTTGAAAAGCTTTGGTAAATCTTTATGGTATTCAAACAATCACAAGGACAAATCGGTAGCACAAAGTTGCAATAAACTTGTTTTGTCTTAATTTGAAGCACAGCAATGTGTAAAATTTTGGTTTTAGAGCAGATGATCGAAATATGATTTTTGCATTGAGATTCAAAATTAAACTATGCATATTTTCGTAGGATCCGAATGAAATGAGAAATCATTCTTGTACAGTAAAGTTATATTCAGAACATGATCAAAATGATGTTTTCCCATAGGTTCTATGGTTAAACTTTGCTCTGCAAGGTTTTGTTAAATTTGCTTCAGTGGTTTCAGGTAGTTAATGAAAATAATGTTTTCTATAAGATCCAATGTAAGATTCAATGATACATTATGTTTTCTGCGCTGTCGTCCATGTGCTTTTGCTGATCGGATCAAAATTTAGATTCTCGTATGTTAGTTTGCAATCGCTTTAAGTATCCAAACGCCTGGTAAAAAAATTATATACCTATGTGCAACGTCATAAAGAAAGTTACATTCTCAAATGTCATACATAGTTTTACATCAGTATTTGCGACGTAATAGACGAACTTATTAATGGCGTAAATGGACCGTTTTATCTGTGTGTACTAAGACGAATTCTCCTAATCGGAACCTTGTGAGTTTCCTATTAAATTCAAAACATATGTAATTAACAGTAGCCATAATTTCATATTACTCTTGCAACAGCCTTGCACCATATAGTTTAAACTATTCGCCATAAAGTGTCAGCCTGTGGTAAAAAAATACAAATATATGACTTCTGCTACTCTGCTCTATATGGAATTAACTATTCGCCATAAAGTGTCAGCCCGTGGTAAAAATAATACAAATATATGACTTCTGCTTTTATTCTTATTACAGGACATTATATACGACCCCCCCNGGTACAGACGTACGGCTGAGATTTTCAAAACACCCCATTCATATATTAAATATTTTGTATAACAATACCCATTCATATATTTCCGTTGAAAATCCGGACCCAGTCAAATATTGTGATCTATTTATGTTTTATTGTTTCCAGTGCAAATATTGCACAATTGACATAATTGTTTTTGTAAAATAATTTACAATTAGGTTAATTTTTGTTACATTTAATCTCAGTTATTAAGATTACCGGTAAATGTAACACGAACATGATTTCTATACGCCCGTCTTTGGCGGGACGTATTATGGTATACCGGTGTCCGTCCGTCTGTTACGTCGTACTCTAACTAGAGAACGCTTTGACCATTTTTCATGAAACTTTGCAGGATTGTTGGATATGACGGAAGAAAGCTCCCTATCATTTTATTTTGTCGATGGATTTTTCCCCGTCTTTGACTGGACGTATTATGGTATACCGGTGTCCGTCCGTCCGCCCGTCTGTCTGTCCGTCCATCCACACGTTGTACTCTAACTAGAGAACGCTTTGACTAGTTTTCTTGAAACTTTTTAGGATTGTTGGGTATGACGGAAGAAAGCTCCCTATCGATTTATTTTGTCGTTATGGGAGTTTAATTATTTTAAAAAAGCTTGAAATTGCAGTTTTCGTCCACATGTCGTTCCCTGAAGTAGAGAATCCCTCTATCATTTTTCTTGAAACTTTGCAGGGTTGTTAGATATGACCAGAGGAAGCTCCCTATCATTTTATTTAGTCGATGGATTTTTCGTTACAGAGTTATTGGACTTTGATTATTTAAAAAAGAAAGCATGAAATACCATAACGGTCCACACGTCGTATTCTAGCTAGAGAACGCTTTGTTCATTTTTCTTGAAATATTGCAAGATTGTTGGATATGACAGAAGAAAGCTCTCTATCGTTTTATTTTGTGGAAGGATTTTTCGTTCCAGAGTTATAGGACTTTGATTATTTCAAAAAAGCATGAAATTGCAATTTCTGTCTACACATTGATATTCTTTTTTTAAGAGCTCACTACCCCTAAACCAATATACATTTTTGACTGTTTAAGATCAGATGAAATAATTGACCCTTGTCATGTTTGTTCAGATGGAGTTTTTAATTTCAAGAATCATTTAATCAGTTTGCTTTAAAGTGGGGACGGTATGTCTGTGTATACCAATATATATAAATGTAGGAAGAGAATCCCCGGGTTATACAACATTCTGAACGTTAAATTAAATTTCTTTCTAATAGTTTCAGTTGAGATGATAAAAATGTGAAAAAATAACGTCAAATGTCGGACGTCAATTGCAAGTGACGACAAAAGTTAACAATGTTCCTTCAGATCACGACACAAAAGATCTCATTCCTGTCTTAAAGAAAAGTAACAGTTTTTTTTTTTATTTTATGAAACAAATACCAGTTGTTTAAGCTTCATTTTAAAAATGACCGACATATATTTTTTTCCATCAATGTAGGATTCGTTTCAGGTGAGTATCTGTTACTGCGGATTTCTCTCGATATATGTCACTGCTAATATCGTACATTTCATAGAAATCAAATAGGTCCACTTGAGTCATAATTTTTCGCATTTATATTGATCACATATTGTTACGAAAACATAAAGCAGAAGACGGAAAAATATGGCGTTAAACTTTTCCATCAGAGTAAAATCCATCATTATATGTTGCATTCCATCAAAAAATGGTAAGCCGTTGTTGATGTATCCATATAAATTATATAAAGTTGGATGTATGCATCTTGCCTTGAAAAACAAAAATTCAGCAATTTCATTTTCTTTACATATTTGAAAGTTTTAAAGCACAAAACATATTACTCTTAGTTTTTAATATACCTTTAATTTCAAATTGTACAACGTCTTATAAACAAGCCGTCGGCTGATTCCCCCGACTCCAATAATAAGGACAGTTTTTCCACTAAGTTGTGCAATTTGTTGGTCCATCTGCCAAAAAATTAAATTTCAACATTATATTGTGTTTATCGTTTTTCCCTATGGCTATCTCGGACTGCTGAAAAACTAGGTCGTTGTAAACGTCAGCAGAGCAAGCATTTGTATAAAGTGCGGAGGAACGGAAAAAAATTTAAACAATGGCGAGATTCTGCAGCAGATAATTTCGATTAAAAAAATTGCAAAATCTAAAAAATACGGCTGAAAAATATATTGTGCTGTCATTAAATAACTTAACTATACTAGTAGAAAAAAGAATGAATATCATTTCCTGCGCAAATTTTGGAGCATTTAACACCAAATCTTATCAAATAACTAAATACCGAATTTGATTTCTGCATATATGCGCATTTCGACAACTTATGTCTCTTCAGTGCAGATAAAATCTAAACATTCAGAAGACCATTAACTCAAAGACTGTTAAAAGCTGATAGAGAACAAATAACCAATATGATCTAAATGTAAAGCCGAAATCAGCTAAGGACAGAGCTTAGCTTGAGGGTGATACTCCTTAGTTTTCAACAAATTTACAAAAAAATAGAAATTGCAAGATTCCAATTTGAATCGAATAGGAAATAGATACGGATTAATGCATGGACATCTCCGTATTGGCCTTCGTCTCGTGCTAATATGGGAGTCTCGGGGTGATAACTAGGACAATATCGAATATGGCAAATATGGTAAAATATTCACTATATACTTTCGACAACACAATTCGATCGGAAGAAAACAGACGATATTTTCACGGGAAAATAACCGTTTATTTACCAGAGTGTGAAAGTACGACTGTTTGCTTCTAGTCATATTAAGCATGTAAAAATGCCATAGTGTCACTCTGTTTTTTTTTCCCTGAAAATTCACACTGTTAGTGTTGTATTGTAGTGGTTGTGAGATTCGTTGGCTTGTAGCGTTTTAGGTCTTCTGTCTTCTTGTGTTCTTGCTATTGCCTTGTCTCTGGACTGTGATTTATGTAGTATTGTGCTTTGTTCCTTCGGTATTCTACTGCCGTTCTTTTGTACTAAATATGTAATAAAAGCTTATAAAAAGTTATCTAATTTTGAAACTAATATAGCAATGGTAACAGGAAACACTTACAATGGCCGAAAATTACAATCACCTTACACAATCTACTAGGGAACTGCAAAAAGAAAAACAATAAAAAGACAAAAGACGCAGTAGAAAGCAGTTTTATTGTAAACTGTCGCCTACTCGACAGAATATGAAGTTTGGGGCTAGAGCACAGACGCCTGTGTGCTTCACATTCTGCCTCATTGGAGGATATTTTCCTATAAACAGAGAACTAAATCCAGATAACATATTCCTTATATTCTGGCTTCTTTATATTTATGATTATTTTGATCTTGAACAGCGTTAATATAGTTTTACTGTGTATCTAAATCATTAAAATGTTCTAAACAAACAAGGAGACTAAATACTCCAAACACCGGCATTAAAGAAATATAGCCAACCCTATTTCTCTTTCCAATATGAATCAATAACTTGATAGAGAAACTAGACACGACCAACTCTTGTTAGCAATGTACAAACGACCCCAAATGATATAGCAAACACAACAGGAAAACTGATCGACACTAAAACTAATCGTGCCATTCGAGTTAAATTTCGAGGATTAGCCCGCAAGTTGCCATCAACGCTGTGTTCCGTTTTGTCCAAAAGGGAACAAATTATTTATGCGGGTTAGTTAAGTCATAATTGGGAAAAATAAGTGTCGACACTTCCAATCACAAATTCCTTTGAAAATCAGTTGTCGGTGGTAATTTCCTAGTCTATGGGCTGAAATAAACCCCTTCTACTCCCGATACTTCCCAAGCCCACCCATTTTTTAAAGTTTGTATACAACCCCTGTTTAAAATAAAACATGTTAGCATGAGAATAACCTTCACGCAATAGTGAAACAGGCCCACTGGAATCTCTCAATCATAAATTGGCATTAAATGATAGTCTATGGTAGAACCTTTACAAAAAACCTCGTATGCACTATTTGTGTTCCTGATATTCTCCAAAATTTCATCAATCTTACCCCTACCCTTGTAAATTCTGACTAGAATTTAAATATTTTTCTTGAAATTGTTTTTGTTCAATGGTCTATAGAACCCCATTTGTATCTCATTTCCATATTCTGACAATTGTTGTTGGTGTTTCAATAATCAATATAAACATGTTAACATGATGTTAACACGATTTAAATGACTAACTATTACGTTTAAACATACTTATATTTTCGTTTTCACCTAAGTTTTGGCTTTCTTTTGAATTCACAGTAACCTCGGTATTTTGTTGTTTGGCTAATCTATAAATAGTTTGAATTTATCAAAAGTTGTTATTTTAAATTGAAAATACTTTGTATCTGCCTTACAACAGGTATAAATTATAGCAATTTATAAGTCATATAGACTTTCTTATAAAAAATGGTACATCTACCCAAACAGATTTTCTCTATGTTCACAACACACAACCTATGTGTTGTATATGAAAAAAGAAAGGAAATGGGGTAAATGTCAAGGAGACAACATATATTTATATTCCATGAATTATATCATTAATTGATATTTCAATACCTATTTGTCCACTTTTTAAAACTAAATATTTTGCCCGATATTGATAAAAATGGGAATTTTCAGTCCTTCAGATCTATTCAAAATTCATCGTACATGTATGTCCAATCTTGAGGATATATCTATAGATATGTCAATTGTTTGTTCTAAGCGATGCATTAGTTGAGTTACGGCACTATTTAGAAAACAATGAGTGTTCAGTGTGACTAAAAACACCAAAACTTTTACCCCTACCCCGACAAAATCATGCCTCAAAATCCCAAAATTTGCCTGTCTTTACATATTTATGAACAAAGTATACTAAGTTAAACGTTTTGCTTCCTTTTAAAAAGATGCATTAAATATATCGTAATATGCAATTTTAACGCCAAAATATTGTTAAAATTTAATATACGGTCCAATATTCGTGAAATTTGGGAATTCTCAGCATTTCAGAATTTTACATAACTTGAATTTTTCAAGTATGAAGCGTATATCTGTCAAATTGTGTTGCTATCAAGTCGGTCTCAGCTATACATTGGCTATCTTTACACACTGTTTTCATGTACTAGGAGTGTTTAGTGCGATGCCAAATACGAATATTATCGTTTACGCCCCACACTATTGTCATTTTATTGACATTTTTTTAATTCAATTAATAACATCACAAAATTTAAAATTGATTATTTTTATTAGGCTTGAATTACCTTAAAATATTATGTTGGTTTTTTTATCCCACGATTGCTAAAAAAATATACACTTACGTCATTTCATTTACAATTCGTTGAAGTAGTAAGGCACCGTTCCGCTGTCCTATTCAATAGCGCATTGAAAAAGAAAGAGTCTGATACGAATAGGTTTGATTTTGGAACCGGAACGGTGACTTTGTTGCGTCATAATCGACTGACTAATGTGAGACGTAATATTTTGTCCACTTTGTCGCGAATAAGCTCCATTTTTTCGTAGATGAGGTTTAAACCAGAAAATGTAACATATCTTCGTTAAAAGCATGGTGACATATTTATTGTTTCATTTTATCTAAAAGATCTCATCAGAAACGATCTATTTACAAAAATATGTAAAATTAAAAAGTCAATTGTTCAGAGAACAATTGCAAGGTCTTTCACTCACCAGTTTTCACCATGATCACATGTTTGAGTTTGATTTTGTTGTCTATTTCAGTTCAAAATGTATTGTAAAGAAAAGTTCTGATCTTTATTAGTCTTTTGCTCAACGGTTGCTAAGGACTTTTTCGAAAAATTAGCTTGTTGCTAAGGACAGGAAAGTCACTTCCGGTTGGCAATGTCATCCATTTCCTCTTTACAACATTATGAAACTTTTTGCCTATGGTTGCTAAGGACTTTTATGGCAAATAACGTTGTTGCTAAGGACCTTGACCTTTGACCTTGACCCCATTTTGTCGGCAATATTGAGCTGAACAATTTATGTTCATGTAGTTTCTTTGTATCTTTAATAGTTTTTGAGATATAGGCAAAAAACTCTAAAATCGGACCCCGAAAAATGGTTTTTGGGCCATAGGTCCAAAATGAATGGTCCAATCATTTTGGACCCCCAGTGTCAAATGTAGACCTCAATGAGACAAACATTCTCTCAATTACATTTGATCATCTATCTCTTACAGTTTACGAGTTAAAGCGATACCAAGGCAAAAGGTCATCGGTGACCTTGACCGGTGACCTTTGACCTTGACATTTTTAGATGGCCATATATGACTTATGAACAATGGTGAAGGTTTCAGGTTTCTACGACTTATCGTTTGGGAGTATTTAGCATTAACGCAAACTCAAAATTTTTCAAAGGGCAATAACTCATATAAAGAGTCGTCGAATCT
>MJUU01037389.1:53788-72337 GCA_002080025.1 Modiolus philippinarum | reverse complement strand
TTGAAAATCTTCAAAGGGCAATAACCCCCCAAAAAGTATACCGCACGGTTTCGGACCAAATGTAATGAAGTTCCGTCATGACCTAACGAACATTTTTTCCATTACACTTTATCAGCTATCTTTTACGGTTTTCGAGTTTAAGCGATAACAAGGTTTACGGTGTTCGGGGAGGGAACTCTGTTACTAAAAATAGTTTCGGACGGTGCTGTGATTTTTCAGGTCAGACTCTAATACCGAATGATTATGTGAAGTATCGAAATGATTCGATTTGTAGTTTTCTTACAGCGCGCTTGCGGAAGAAAAAGAATAATAATAATAATAATAATAATCAGAAGAATAACAAGAAGGTCTTTCCGACTGGAGTCGTGAAAGACCTTAATTATCATTAGTACGCTAAAAAGTGCCTTCCTGAAATTTCAACGTGCATTCTATGTAAGATACAAAATTAAAACGGGCAAACTTTCATCTCCATTCTACACAAAACAATCATGGTGACCCATACAATTTATTATAGATTTCAGTATGTTAGGATTGAATCTTCAGTTGTGCCGATTTATAACAAAATCTCATGGATATGAATATTAGTATCCATCTATCTTTAATTTTTTTCCAATATGCAGAAAGTAAAAGTATGGTGTAAAGAATGATCAAAAATGAATTTATGAAGTTTGTTTACAAAGTGTAATACATGTAGTAGTAAGGTATAAAGTTTATTACTTTAAGTTTGGGTACGACTGCGTTAACGATCTGTCAAATCATGAAAACCAAAAATGTTTTTGTAGTGAAAATTGCAGCTGTAGTGGTTGAAAATAACCTAGTTGTGTATATTTTTTTAAAAAGAAATTTTGCTTTGGTTCTGAAAATCGCTATGAGAACTACAGGCACCACATTAGAGAACGAGCTGTTAAATGTAAATGTCGGAGAAGTAATAAAGCTCTAAACGGGAAGTTCACTATTCGAAAGTCGAAATTATCAGTTGCCGTAAAGGTTCGATTTCAGGTTTTTAAAGATACAAATCCAGGAATTCTTCATATGATGGTGTTTCTGCGGTCTCTTTGATTTATTTGTTTATTTCTTTTATTTCATAAACGAAATATGAATTTATGAAGTTTGTTTGCAAAGTATATAGTAGTAAGGCAAAAACGTTAAAATGTGGATACGATCACGTTAACGATCTGTCCAATCATAATGGCAAGCAAAAAACTTTTGTAGTCACAATTGCAACTGCAGTGGTTGAAAATAACCTATAGATTTAAAAAAAAAAGTAATTTTGCTTCTGATCTCAAAATCGCTGTAAGAACTACAGGCACGACAACAGGGAACGAGCTGTGAAATGTAGACGCTGTATGCCGGAGATGTATATTAATCAGTCAAAGCCGATTTTATTTGTAAACTTGCAATATCTAAAATTTGGATTTTTGTTGTAAACTAAAAAGTATTTCCCTCATTCAAAACTCTTTTCTTGGCTTATTTTGGCTTTCCATTTAGATTATATTGGTTATTTGTTCTCTTTCAGTATCTCCATCACTACAACATTAAGTGCTTGTACCGCTTCAAGACAATATATATATATAGATTTTAGAGTGCGCGTTCCGTTACGATTTTCTTAGTAGCAGGTCTGCTAGAACATGCATGCTCATTTTGACCATTTTATGCTATTATATCTTTCTTTATGTTGTGTCTTCTCTGAAGGTTGTGTCCATAGCATTGTATTTTCACGCAGAAGTTGACTTGTGGCATGTTTAAAATTTTCTTCGCTTTTTAAATGAAGTTGTGAAAGTACTCTTTATCGATGAAAGTGTACTTACTTCCTCTCAGTGACAGAACAGATGCTGTAGGGCTAGAATTTTGTGTTGTTCATGCTTGACTGGCTTTATGTCACCAATATTTTCTCTATTTGCCTGTATTTAATTCTAAACTCTGTAATGACCAAATAATTTTAATATTGGTTGAGAAACGGCATAACACAGATTTAGATGATATTCATTTCATAGATTTATATTAATCTATGAATCACAAAATAATGCTAATTTACTATTATTGACCTCCGTTGTCATTGTAACGATGAAGTCCATTTTTGGTCAATTCCAAAAACCCTAAAATAGGCACTTTTTAAACACTAAAAATTTCAATTGACAATCAGTGCATATCAGATATATTTTGTTTTATGCTAATTTAGAGCTTTATTCACCATATCCGTAACAATTTCAAAGATTTACATAAATATGAAGTCAGAACGTGGCCTACAAAGACATCAGGACATTGGCTTTTTCAGGTTCAGCTTTTTGAAAAAGTCATATATTCAATATGAAATTATATCAAAGAGCTAGGTAATTTATTTAACATATGTGAAAATCTTAGTATGGTAAGAATTGGTGTCTTAGAAAATAAACGTTAAAGTTGGTTACCATGGAAACAGGACCAAAATGGCCATTTCTCTAGAAAAAAAATGTATAGCTATGAATTAAGTGTTTGTAGGGGTTAGATCAAATAGCCATTCCTTTTATCTCAAGATTAGGTATCCTTCAAACGTATCATAACCTTGAAACAATTTCAAGGTCAACGTCCATACTGTTAAGGCCAAGTGAAAATTAATATTTTGAAAAAGATCAATTAAAAAATCCTTTTTTCTATGTGATCTTGAAGACAAGGTAAATGACATTGAAATCATTCCAAGGTTCTTACATGTGAGACTGAGCCTTAAAGGTGTATATGATGCACAGTATTGATACCTATAGGGTCGGGTAAGTGGAAATTAAATAGTTATAAAGTTTTCAAAGATATGGCCAATTTTGCTTTGTTACAATACTTTAACATTGATCGTCTAGGATACTTATTCTTACCTGACCAAAATTTTTATACATGTATTTCTTTGAATAACTAAACTAGCTGTGTATGACAATGTTAATATTAAGTATATGCAGTTGGTGGCTTTCCTGAAAACTGACCTTGAAAAATTATAAAATAAGCATAATTTTGTAAAAAATCTGCAGTGAAAAAAAAGACCAATATGTTGATAAATTCAGTAGCGTCGTTATGACTTCATTTTTCTTACAAAGTCATAACGAGGCTATCGAATTTATCAAGAAATTGATCTTTTTTTCATTGCAAAATTTCTACAAAAGTATGCTTATTTGTTGTATTTGAGATGGTCAATAATGCCCTAAATTTATATACTTAAAGTTATATATATAATGCCTTAATATTCCTTGAAAAAAAACCGGCACCTGAATAGGTTTTCAGGGGCTTTGGCTACAGAGCTGCCGGGCGCGTCCCCAGGTGGTGGATAGGGGAATGCCCTGTCTTTGCGGGGTAGTCAGGTCATAATACGGAAAGCCTGACCGCGAACCATTGTAGCCAAACTGTGTGGAGAAACGCCACGCTCCATGCAGTATAAAGACCCCTTCTATATTTCTCTAAAGAGAGCAGACGCACTGGGTGTCGTATGGAAGGCTAAATTTCCTGCCCCTACCCATTTCTCCCCTTTTCCAGTGGCAGTCAGAAGTCGTTGCCCCGGTTGTCCCTTCCACCTTTATTTCTTTCTTCGTTTACTCACAATTTGTTTTGAATTGATTAACTTGTTCTCGTCCTGATATAGCTGAAATATTGCTCATTGGACGTTAAACTCTAACTAATCAATCAATCAATCAAATGGCCCAGAAATTGCCGTCATGGTTACCTTGGCAACGGAGGTCGATAATCACAAACTAACATTATATTTTGACTCATATGTTTACTTTCAACATATAAAATGAAAATCAGCTAAATCTGTGACACGACATTTCCAAGTAATTCTGTCGCTTGCAGAGAATCCATATTAATAATTGTTAAACGACACACTGGCTAACCAAAGTGACTCACCACATGATATGTTGCTTCAGATTTGTTGTCCGTAACCAAAGCTGATTGTGAACGAGTTATATCCCTTCTACTAACAAAACGAGTGAATTAACAGATCTGGAAATTATAGCTTAACAAAAACCCGTCCATTGCCTATAATGTTAAATTACACATGTTTCATCTGTCGACAGCTGTTCGTACATTTCTAAACTGAAATTTAAACGAATAGACTAATTCCCCTTCTTTAAAAGATATTTTTACAAGCTGCCGTGAAAAAAAATTCAAACGGTTTTACTTGTAATATAACAGGTAAACAGCATAGGGATATGTACGTCCGGTCTGTATTTTTACAGAAAACTCGCTATCAATGCGTATAAAAATTATTTTTGAAAGAGAGCGTTTATATTTGGAATACACAGATCCCTGGTGGAAAATTCTTTGAACTTAAATCATTTTCCCTTGTTAAAATCTTAAGGTACAGATTCAAAAATGTGCCGAATAGGTTCTGAAAAATTGCATTGTATCTTAAATAAGGAAGGAAAATGAACAACATGACTACAATCATTTCCTGCTACATGAATTAAGTAACTTTTATTGATGCAAGCATCTAAGAATCATAAAATGTGTCGCGAAAATGCCTGCAAGACCGACCGCGTTATTGTTTTCGATAAGGATTCCCGACAATGATCAGTATAGAACCATTTCATATAAAACACTACTGGCTATGAGAACCATAGCGAGTATTTGGCTACCAGGGACACATATTTACCTACACCAAGCGATGGGAAATGGTTGATGTAGAGGGAAACCATGAACTGCCTATTATGTAACGTCATCGGTAAATGATTCATTGATGATCTCATTGATACATGTATGTACAGCTCCATGTAAAATTCAAAAATCTGGTGGCAAGTTAGTAAAATGAATTTTGTAATCTTGTCGATTTTCCAGCGTAATTGTAAACATTTGTAAGAAATATACCCAGTTTTTCTTATTTACCAATTACATTTTAAACCTTTACATTTTGTATATCGGTTCCAAAGGTTCCAAAGCTCTCAAGAGCTTATGTTGTACTGTTATTTGACTTGCCGATTTTAAATAAAACTTATTATGTCACCCCAGACTTTGTCCGGGTGACATGTTGTTATTCTATGTTTCTTCCAATGATTTTTGTCCGATCGATTATTTTTAAATGGTTGGATGTAATTTAATGAAATTTGGCATGAAGTTAGATCAATATAAGGAGATGATTTTTTTTACCGAAATAGAATTCAAAATGGCCGCCATTTCCAAGATGGCCACCAAAATACGTCAAAATTTTAACGTTGCCTGATTTAATTGATTTCTAGGTAGCTTTTGACGATGCAAATAAGGTGGAATCATCGAATTTGTAGTCTGGGGTGACATCGGCTATTGCTTGCAATTGCAAATCTAGTTAATATTATTATTATTATATTACAGAAATAAAATACATAGAATGTACTACAGGTGAGCTGTTGATTACTGATGGGGAAATCCCTCCATTATCTACATCAAATATTACATGTTTGAGTATTTTTTGTGCCAAGAGGCGATAGAAATTATCAGCTATTTTATTGTGCAATCACACTTAGTATCTTGTGTATTAGAGACCTATAGGAAAATACGTCATTTCAACAGTACATGTCAGATTTAACTTCAACAGTTAAGCAACCTAGCTTTTAAAGATTGAGTAACAAAATACTAAGTTACTGTTAATTTATTTTCTGCATATCAGCACTTTGACAACTTATGTCTCATCAGTGCAGATCAAACCAAAATATTTGGAAGTCCATTATGAACTGAAAAAATTGTAAAAGATGATAAAGAATAAATGTTGTAAATAAAAAAGACAAAATTCAGCTAAGGACAGAGCTATGTATAAGGAGGATACTCCTTAGTTTTAAGCAAAATGTTGTAAAATTTAGATATTGCAAGTTTCAATAAAATCGGTTTTTTGGGTCAGCACCAAAGTACTAACTACTGGGTTGTTGAATATCTTCGGGCACAAATAGTCCTCCAACAGAGGCATCGGCCCAATGGTAATAAATAACAAAATACCGACATTACAGTTTTATTGACTGATTAGTTAAGAGTTATACGTCAAGTTAGCAATATCAAGCTATATCAGGACGACATCAAGTTAATCAAGTCAAAGTATAGGTAAGAACAGTAATAAAGGACAACCAGGTCAACGATGTTTGATTAATAGAAAAGGGACAAAAATGTACTGCATAGAGCGTGGCGTATCTTCACATGGTTCGTGGGCAGGCTTCCCGAATCATGAACTGACTACATCGCACAGACAAGACATTCCCCTATCCACCACCTCGGTACGCCCCCGTCAGCTCTGTAGACATAGCCCCTGAAAACAGATTCAGTCACCAGGTATAAAAATTGAAAAAAAAAGAATAGATTAAACACATTCCTTCTCCTTTTTTTCTGAAATATTTATCTTTTTTGTCAAGCAATATTTTAATTCTTCTTTTTTTTTCTTTTCTAATTTCTGAATTATTTGGAAAAAATATATAAAGTCCTTACTCAATTATTTCTCTTTCAGGTCAAAAATCAAACACTAAGTTACCAATGAGAACTTTAGTTTCATTTGAGTTATTCGACACTATGGCTGACATTGGATGTTTTCATCCCCGAGGGTATTCACCAACCTATGCGAGGAAGTGGTCAACGAAAGAGAAAGAAAATGTCAAGACGCTGTCCGACTGGATCAGGTCCATTAAGTCGTTAATTGTGAATCGTATTCGGCGTTTGAAAACATCAATGAAATCCAGAAATCTCGGTATACTTGAAGATCACCTCGTTAAAAAAACAATGGACCATTTCTACGAAAATTACGTTATTGTCCCTGCAGACAAAGTTGCTAACAACATACTGTTCGTGTGTAAGAAACACTATCTTGACTGTCTGGTTAAAAAGATGGGAATTGATAGTTCGCCAGGAAACTCAACTTATACTCTACACTATCAAGGGAGGAGATGTTACGGAACATATTGTCGCCCCTTCACATATTGTTGCCGGCCACAAAATGTGCTGGTAATTAACGGCCCATATTGTCGCCCGCGACAATATGTGCCGGATTTGTCAATTTCATCTTAAACGTCATTGGAGCGACAATATGTGCCGTATATATCGGCACATATTTTCGTCACAACAAAATTTCTATATAATGAAATATGCAGACTACTTGTATATAAATACCGTTGAATCAGAAATTGTTCAGCAGAGATACATACGTTTTTTAAACACTTGACAGAATGCTCTGATCTTTAGGAAGCATACATTTTGTCTGCAATTAACTGACCTATATTGTTTGAAAGAGGTATGATGATAACTTGCAGCTCAGGAGGCTGAGCTTTCGTGTAAGTCTTTGCAAAGGACCTCCCGTACTATTTACTTTTTATGAATATGAAGAGATCTCATATTAAGATGCCGAGCATTATATGCCATGTAACTTGCCATATAAACCACTCTGGAAAATTTTGATTCAATTACCTCCAGCTGATTAAGAATATATAAAATAGCTAAAATCAACTGTTTTGGTCATCATGTTTAAAATGAGATGAATGTTGCAGAAAGATGTAATTGAATTATCCGTCTACCAAAATGGCTATTGTTGCTAGAAATAGATCATTCGTGCGGTTTGCAAATTCAAAAACATTTACAGATATATTAGAGCTCAATATGACTAAAAATAAGTAACGTCATACATATACATGTAACGTTTCTAAATTATGATTATCTTCATGTAATATACCAACACAAACTAAAAGGAAGTACTGATATGCCATTACCAGCATTATGTTAAATGAATTTCTAGACTAAAAACACAGAAAGTCAGCAATTAACACGTGACGACAAGCGGCATTCCAATTAGGCCATGGGTTCAATTACCCCCAGCTCCGCATACTTATGAACCCAAACCACTTTTTTTAAGTCCATTTACATCCCATCTTCAAAATAAAGCATGTTAACATTAGCGTTACCTGCATGCAATAGTGGACCATGCCTCCATTTTTGATCAAACCGACAGATTAGCCCCTTCTTACGGGGGTCTACATTTCACAACTTGTTCGATATGCACGAGTATGTAGTGATGTTTCTGACTTCAACGACCGAAATCTTTGTCTCACTGAAAAACTCCTGCATCAAGGGTTTAGATATCATAAATTAATAAAAACATTCTAAATTTTATTATAGATACAATGACTTATTAAGTAAATTTGGTTCTACATGCAGGGCTTTTATACATCAGGGCATTTCACATGCAAACTTCTATGGCAGTATCATTTACAAATCACATAAATTCAAAAATTGTCCTTCAAAACTTATTAATCCGTTGAACAAACTTATTCATCAAGGGTATAAATACAGCATTGTTAAATCTTTACTTCTGGTTTTTGTTGGCAAAAATATTTATCATCTCTCAAATGCTTTACACCATAACTAAATTTAAACAATTTTCCATATTGGCAATATTTGGCATTGCACAATATCATGTTCTTCTTTCATGATTGATGATGTTGTAATACCAAATCTATTTAGAAGTATTTCAATTGAAGTTTCATATGTAAGAAGGCTTGATATCATAGTCAACGGAAATTATGTCCCCTGCTAGCTGTCAGTAACTGCGAGCATTTGTCCGGACAGTACCTGTGTGAATTGTCTTCATGTATTATGTACTTGATTGTAAGGGTACTCGTCTTGATAAGGTTGACTTTTTTTCTAGTTAGATTTTTAGTGTGAGTCTTTTTGTGTATTTATTTTTTAGCCATTTACCACACATGGGGGGGGGGTTGGATCCAAGAAAACGAGTTTAACCCCACCACAATCTTTGCGCCTGTCCCAAGTCAGGAATATGTTGGTCATTGGCTTGTCCTTGTCTTCTTGTAAAATTGTAAAATTTTAGTTTCTTGATATTTGGGTTATTGGATGTGGTTTGTTTCCATTGATTTATTCATTTTTTTGTCTTTTTGGGGCCATTCAGAGCTTGCTTTATGGTGTGAGGTTCCTCACTGTGTTGAAGACCATACGGTGACCCATAGATGCTCTGTATTTGGATATTGGATGTTGTCTCTTTGACATTCACCCCATTTCTTTTCTTTTTCAGATTTTGGAAAAAAAATTGTTTTTCGCAAAAGTTTTTTTAAAAAATGTCGACTGACACCTCCCATTTATAACAAATCGGCATTAAATAATAACCAATGGTATAAGTACGCAGAACCAACATAAATAACATTTCAATACCAAAAAGCCTCCAAGAATTCATAACTCTTACTCCTACCCTTATAAAATATTAGTATTTGCAAAAAAATGTAAAGATTTTTTCTTGAAACTGTGTACGTTCAATCGTCTATAGAACCCCTTGTGAATCTTATTTTCATAATCTGACATTTGCTGTTAACATAATTTAAATAACAAAATACCGGAGTAAATGTTAATTTATATTCTGCATATGACCAAAATTTCACTTATTGAAATAATGTTTTTAGTTTTGCCTCAGTTTTGTCCTTTTGCCTCGTCTTATCTTTGAGTAGTTCAAATTCATTAAAAGTGGGTATAAATTGAAAGTACATCATATCCTCCTTACAAGAAGTACAAATCAGAACACCGTAGAAACTTATAAACTTAACCCTTCCTGAACAAATTTTTCTCTAAAATTTACAATTTGTTGTCTACAAAATGTTTGCATAACAATCTCACAACAATAACCAGAACCCGCAAAATGTGTGTTGTATTTAACAATGTTGAATGAATCATTATTTTGTATTTTAACGCCCATTTTT
Organism: Modiolus philippinarum; assembly: GCA_002080025.1. Classification (NCBI taxonomy): domain Eukaryota; kingdom Metazoa; phylum Mollusca; class Bivalvia; order Mytilida; family Modiolidae; genus Modiolus; species Modiolus philippinarum. The sequence goes on along the minus strand of MJUU01037389.1, from coordinate 62,678 downwards.
CGACTTAAACCCAATAATGTGCCGGATATTGATGAAAATTGGAATTCTCAGCATATTAGATGTGTCCATAAATCACTTTTAAATCATTTTATATGTCGAATCCGGATGACATATCTGCAGATATACCAATTAATTGCTCTTAGCGATACATTAGCTATCTTAATAACTATTTAGAAAGATAAAGAGTGTTCACTGTGACTCTATATACCGAAAATGTTAGCCCTACCCCAAACAAATAATGCCTTAAAGTCCCAAAAAATTTTGCCTGTCTTGACATAAATACGTACAAAACATACCAATGTTTTTCTTTCTTTCCAAACATTACATTACATGTATCATAATATGCAATTTAATGCAAAATTATGGGTAAAATTTTATACTTGGTACGATATTCGAGAAAGTTTCCGGCATTTCAGAATTTTACAAAATTCAAAGTTGAATTATTGAATTTGTCAACTATGAAGCATATATCTGCGAGATTGCAATTAAGTTGGTCTTTGGCCATCTTTATGTACTATAAAAACGCACAAAAAGTGTTCAGGCGATGCAAACGAACATTTTTGCCCCTATCTCCAAAATATATTGGGCAAAATTGACATTATGTTTATTTCAAATCATAATACCGAGGTATTTAGTAACTATGATATACATTTATTATATCAAGCGTTGCTTTTCACATGTCAAAAATTATTCACGCGCCATCATATTTTTATCAATCAAGAGACAAACACAAAATGGTTATTTTTATATCTTAAGAGGGTATCATATTCCTTTATCTCAAGATGACTATACCAATGGCATCATAAGTTTTTTTCTCCAGTAAATTTTATTAAAAGCTTTATTGAAGTAGAAATGACCGGCCTCCCTTTCCACCTAAACTGCAGTATTATATTATTTTTGGTCTTTGCCGTGTAGCATGGATAAAAATGTACATTACTGACACGCTGCTGATATATAATGACTCACAGAAAATCAATAAAAGCAACAGTGAGAATTGGCTGTCTGAATCGATTGTTACATCTCTATCAGAGCCGTTAGAACACTTAAACCAACATTTTTCATTGAATTTTACGTCAGGAAAATGTTTTCTTACATCAATTTAACAGGTGATATTTGAAATAATTTTAAATCCAGTCTATTTTATATTGCCAAGTTTTCTTACAATAGACTTGATGAGTGCCCGGTGTTTGTATATATGTTGTAATCGTCCATTAACTTAAGGCACTAGTGCTTTTGTCGGGCAACAGATGACAGTGATGCCAGATTAATTTATGTTTGTTGACAATTCCGCATTCATGACAAGAAAAGACATGGATGTAGCAGTGATGGACAATTAGCAAAGAATTCAGCTCAAACCGGTGCTAGGGGCCGTCTTGAACTAATTTTCAGTTATGAGCAAAGCTCATGGTAACTTCAAGATGAATTACAATAAAAGCGTTGTTCCTTTGCTTGTTTCCACCATGTATTTGTAGAGACTTTGTCTCGTGTGCATTTACTGCATATCATTTCATTGTTTATTTGCACCCATACTTGCAAGGAGCTAAGCACTTGAAGAAGGAGATATTCCTTAATTTTAAACAAAATTTGCATACTGTCATTTAGATATTGCAAGTTTCCAAATGAAATAATAAGTTGAAAATACGTAACACTGCCCCTAAAATTACGATAAAGTGTATATACTCTTACAATCTTGACATAGAAAATATGTGTGATGTCTTACTTAAACTGTATCATGCTTATTTCACATTGAAGTGAATTATAGTACTTGCATATAATGAAAAGTCGGCAGATTGATGCCCATTTATGAACAAAATACAGTAAATGACTAATTTTGTAAACATTATAAAGATATCATTTTAAATTTTTTGGTAGCCGCAAATATTTAAAAGTAAGTGAGAACCGGACCGTCAGTCAAAAGAACGAACAATCCATGGACAAAGGCAACAGAGGAAAACTTAGAAACGAGATTAACACTTATTAACACTTGAGTACGGGACAAAAAGAAAAATGAAGACACACATAAAGATGAACAACACGGACCCAATAAAAACCATGGGTGAGATCAGACCTACCCACACTTTTAAATTTCTCTCCCAAACTCAATTTCCATGGCAACAGGCTATTTTATTCCTAAAGACTGAACGTCAGTGAAGTACACTTGCTACTTCCACATTATTGTTAAGAGTTCTTTCACATCTGGCGACAATATGTGCCGATAATGTACTACACATATTGTCGCCGACGACAATATGTGCAGGGGCGACAATATAATCCGTAACAGGAGAAAATCACAACTCTGTTCTAGAATCCTTTGGCATCAAAGCGGATGATGAAAGCAATCAGCTTTTCCACATCTACTGGGTCCCTTAATTTCATAAAAACCCATTCAAACAAAGATTCATTGCAGGGTCTTCCAGATGCACCTATAAGCCTCTTTCCAAGCTGCTCCTTACTACTTTATTTGACCGCAGTCAGAGATGTCCTGAAAGATTACGGTGATAAAGCCTACTCCACGAGTGGGTTCAATCAGATGTGGATTCTAAAACCTATCTTATAATAAAAATAAAGATCTCCTTAAACAGCTATCCTCTAGCAGTCGTACCCATTGCCACAGCATACAAGCTTTTGATTTTTCTACTCTTTATACTAGCCTGCCACACAACAAATTGAAAACAGTATTTTCGCATTTGATACATCAATGTTTCTGCACAAAAACGGAGAACTCAAATAGACTTGTTTAGTAAAAGGGAAAGGCAGAACATATTTTGTAAAGAACCACACGGAGTAAAACAAGAAGTACACGTAGAATGACGTATTAAAGATGTTGGAATTTTTAATTTTAAAAGATAATATTTTTGTCGAATTTGGAGGCCGCAATCTTCAACAGAAAATCCGGAATCCCATTCGCTCCACTTTTAGCCGATCTTTTCTCTTCTCGAAAGAGGCAAATTTTTACAAGGGTAAACACGGGGAAAAAAAACATTTAGCCCAACCCTCAATTTCAGCTTCCGTTACATAGACGATATTATTTCTCTTAATAAATCAACATTCCATGAATATTTACACCAGATCTATCCCAATAAGCTTGTAGCTGTCTCACGTCCGTCTTTTGTTCTTTTTTCTCCGATTTTATTTATGAAAATTTGCAATAACTAAATTTAAGCTCATTTTGTTAAATTCCTCCTATATTGCTCTGTCCTTAGCTGTTGGGAATTTTGTCTTTTTTAAATTTTATACATATTTCGTTTAATGGATTTCCAAACGTTTAATTTGATCTGACCTGAAGAGACATAAGTTGAAAAACAGCAATGAAAGCGCTGTTCTGTTTGCTTTATCTTACCATGTCTTTATATGGGTTTTTTCCTATGTACATTTACTCCATATCCCTTTATTCGTTTATTGAAATGTGCGTTTGCAAAATTGTAAACATAATTTTTAAGCTGATACAAGTAGAAGCAACGCATAATGATTCTATGATACAGTCTATCATTGTTGGACGGACAAAGGAAACTTTTTTTCACCGAAATCAACAATTGAGAATGGAAATCATCTATACCTTCATCATGTAAAAGAAATAAGGTATACTTCCTACCTAACTATAACTATTGCTTGTGTTCTCCTGCTACAAACAAATTTAATGTTTGCATTGAATTATTTAGAAGTTAAAATCATCAAAGCAAGACAGATTTTTTTCATGTTTGCACCATCTGTTGAGACATGTTCAACAAGAAATGCTTGATTAACAACAGAAAATAAAACAAAAAAGAATCGAACCTTAAACGTTTTTTTAATTGCTTGGAGTTTTACATACGTAAGCAGTATTTTAGTTATGTCAGCACAACAAAATAGGAAGATGAAACAAGATTGAATGAGAATATCAGTTCGACAATTTTTATTGTATCTTGAAAAGATGATAAAGTTTTAAGGGCGGGAAATTTTGCCTTGTTTTCGACAGCGGGATGTTCTTAATTTTGAAAGATATATGAAGGGCCGTTTTGCTACATGGATCGTATTGTTTCTCAATACAGTTTATCTACAACTGTTTGCTGCTAATCGTTTCGAATGTTTACCAAGATACACTGGATGGACAAGGTCTACTCCTGTCTGTACCGTTGAGAACCAAGACCAGGTAAAATTAATGTTTGTTGACAACCCCGCATCCATGACCAGGGAAGACATTGATGTGGCGTTGTTCGACAATTAGCAAAGAATACCGCTCAAACCGGTGCTATGGGCCGTCTTGAACTTACTGTGAGGTATGAGCAAAGCTCAATGGTGACTTCAAGATGAAGAACAACAATAAAAGCGTTGTTCCTTTGCTTGTTTTTACCATGTATTTGTAGAGACTTTGTCTCATGTACATTTACTCCATATCCTTTCAAGCTTTGTCCGTAGCTGATTTTGGCTTTACATTTATACCATATTGGTTATTTGTTCTCTCTCAGTTTTCAAATATGTTTGAGTCTCTGGTCTTCCAAACGTTTAGATTTTATCTGCACTGAAGAGACATAAGTTGTCGAAATGCGCATATGCAGAAAGTAAATTCACGGTGACTCCGGTATTTACTTATTCATTCACCATACATGACTAAAACATAAACAACCCATGAACTATTTGTAACTAGTATTTGAATCGCAATAAACTTGTTTGGTTCTACGACTTTAATTTGAAATGGGCATGAAACACAAACAGAACAAATCACGAATTCCATTTAGAAGGTAACAGGAATAGATGGAATATCTGTTAAAGCTCTTAAGTTAGCTCAACCTGCAATTGTAACACCTATCACTCAATTATACCAATTGGGATAAGTTATCATAATTGAGATATATTATCCTAACTGGGATTTTTCCCAACCTGTTTACAGCTGTCTTTGTCTTCAGTGCCCGTTAATCCTTCAATAAATTTAATTGCTATTGCAACGTCCAATTTCATTATTCAACATCAAGAACAACAAAGAAATTATTTTCTCGATAAACTATTCTTGCCCTTTATTCACTCCGAGGATAATAAACATAAGCTCTCATGAGCTTTTAAAACCGACATATTGCATGACAAAGAAATGCATACAAAAGACATGTATATTTAATCAAGCACAAATACATGCTTGGCAATCTGCTTTTTGCTCTAGCAATGTAATGCATGTATTTGTGCTTGATTAAATATACATGTCTTTTGTATGCATTTCTTTGGCCTGTATATTTTTGTGTATGAATGTATAAATGTATATGTGTTTTATATGTATGCTTATACTGTAATGTTTGTGTTACTAGTACTGTTTGTCATGTGATATGTCGGTTTTAAAAGCTCATGAGAGCTTATGTTTATTGTTAGTTTAACTTGCCGACTCTAAATAAAGCTTTTTAATTTGATTTGATTTGATTTGATGAATCCGTTTTATTCAAGTGATACATTTCACTGAGTTAAAGTAAATATAGCATTACTTCAGAATAGAGCAAAAACACTGACCAAAAATCTGCTAAGTCAGGGATTTGTTCAGCCGTTGTTACTTTCATGCCTTTAGAAATTCTATGGCCGTCATCATGACAGCATTGACAGAAATGACCTGTCTGTGTCTCAAATGAAAACGGACATTTTCGGCTAGATTTTACGTCTTCACGGATTCGACACGGACTTTGACTCAACCCTGGATTGACTCTCAAATAGTGTGACGGGTGCCGCTTAGCGGAGCATAGCATGCTTACCCTTCCAGAGCACCTGATGTAACTCCCGAAGTTCACACTATGAGTGCTTTAGTTCTTAATGTCTCTTAATTTCCGTGCCTTGTGGCTGTCTCATGCCCTTGTTTTCTCTTTGTTTTTCTGTTGCCGTTTTTGCCATGTCCTTGGACTTTGTTTTTTGTGGTCATCACTTCGCGTATACCTTCGGTATTCTACTGCCGTTGTTTTTTTTCCATCGGCGATTATTGAATTGGAGGGTGGTAGTCGCAGAGTTGGGGCACGTTTTCAAAGACATGTAAGTAGATGGATTAAACCTTGACGCATGTTCGTATCCAAGAATTAAATGAAGGAAAAAAGTTTCGAAGTCCGAAGGCTTTATGTTACTTTACACATCCATAAACTCCTCCAAACTTACTTTTATCTCTTATAATTCAAAATGTTTGAACTTTAAATGATGCAGTCATTGAATTTGACTTAACCATATACTACACTATCCTCGGAGTGAATAAAGGGCAAGCATAGTTTATCGAGAAAATAATTTCTTTGTTGTTCTTGATGTTGAATAATGAAATTGGACGTTGCAATAGCAATTAAATTTATTGAAGGATTAACGGGCAATGAAGACAAAGACAGCTGTAAACAGGTTGGGAAAAATCCCAGTTAGGATAATATATCTCAATTATGATAACTTATCCCAATTGGTATAATTGGTTATTTTTTCATGAATATTTTTTGCATAAAATTATTTCAATGGCGCGTAATAAAACACAAAGTCCGACAAACCCAATGACTTCAGTAATTAGTAAATGACATATTGTCATCTTCGAATTGATGCTGCATTTCACATGTTTCACGAGCAGAGACATTTTAACAACCTGAATACATACATTCGATTTTGTCAAATTTCAAATTGGTCACTATTGCAAATGGTTAAATAACATAATTTCAAATTGGTCACTACCGAAGTTGCTGTAAATTTGAACTCTGTATATGTGCATTTCGACAAGTTATGTCTCTTCTGTGTAGATAAAATGAAAATACTGGAAATCCATATACCGAAATATGTGTAAAAACTGATAGAGAGCAAATTACCAATAAGATCTAATTAGAAAAACCAATGCCAGAGGGACATACTCCCTAGTTTTGAACAAAAATTTGTTAAATTTAGATATTACAAGATTCCGGATAAAATCGGTTTTCGGACCAGCACCGAAGTACTTGCTACTAGTAATGAAACAGAATAACAGAGAAATGTTTTAAAATGGATTGAAATAATGCTGAAGCTTTGATGTTTAGAAATATTCAAAGATATTCAAGTTTCAAACACTATATAGGTATATCAGTAAAGAATCAGGTAAGACAACTCTCCGGATAAACATTTGGGACTTTTTGTTTCAATTGCTATTTCCTCGTGAAAATATATCATCAGATAGTTTGAAAGGGTAAAATATTAAATTTGAGAACGTAACAAATGTTTCAGCTTTAGCCTCTTTATTAAATACTAGTACTTGATTTAAAAAAAAATCCAGATTTTTAAACATTTCAATTCAGGGGAATTTAAACCAAATCGCGTTTAGAAAGTTAAGTTAGGAACAATTAAGAACCAGCTAACACATGAAAGATTGATAAGTGCAAATTTCATAACGGTCTGACTTTTGGAATTTTTAGGATTTACTTTAGAAAATGAAAATTTGAATAGTTTTGCGTGTGATTTTTCAATTTTGACTACATTTTATATTTCCTTATTTCCTATGCATTCCTTCTGAGGTTTCTTTTATGAATCAGCTTTGTATAAAAACAAAGCTATCAACAAACTACACCAAAAGAATATCAAACGGCCACCACCCTTATATTACACTTCAAATATTAATTACAACGAGTCCGAAAATCCTGAAATCAAACAAAGTGAAGATACTAAAAGTAATACCAGCTCCTTCAATTGCACCATATATTTATTTCGCAGTGAGCACAATTCACTTGCGAGCTTAAAATATACTCAAAAACTTGAAAAAAGTGGATCATCAAAAAGGCCATATTCAGAAAGCAGTTTCATATGGTTTATACGATCCTTAACTGTATATTTAACAATATAAATAAATTTCGTTTCCTTCTATGCCCTTTGATGGTGACTAGATTTTAATTATCGTGCGGTTTCGACTATCAGGTAGAGAGGTTTTTCTTTGCCACGTCATAATTGATTGACTTATATGAACATCATATTAAGTCCACTGTCCTGAATTAAGGGGTAGACCTGGGGTATGGGGAGATACCTCTGTTTTTCACCTTCTTAGTACTTAAATAAATAAACAGCACTATTATGGAAGGTATAATTAAAATTTAAAATTGTAAAAAAAAATAAATATTATTGTTGTCATGTAAATCACTACTCAACATCAAGTTAGTAATTTCTAGGGGTTGACTCTACATAGCGTTCAATGATATCTAAAATAATGAAAATATGTAGACGCGGTCCCGGCTGAAGAATAGGCCCGCAGTATCCTCTGAGCTTGGAGTATGAGCCTTCCTAACAGAGGCCAGGTTCGGGTACCGGGGTAGAATAGGTCCGAAGCGCACACCTACGAACTTGAAGTTAGAGTCTTCTAATGTAGGCGACACGTTTGTCGTGTGTTGACGACCCGTGTCGGTGGAGGACGGGATTCTGGTAGTTGAAACACACTACTTTGGCCCTTACTTCATCTAGACGAGCGGTCGAATGGACCTGGTTCGATCAATCGGCTGGTCACGCCAAGCCTTTTAGATTCAATATTAGTCTATTGTCGTACATAAAACTGAACTTTTAAAGTTTTTCTTTTACAAAGTATCTAAAGAAGGCGGTTGCTCATGGGTCAATCGTGTAGATGTTATTCCGGAGAGTTGTATCGCTGGGTAACCCCTGGCACGATGCTTGTCTCCCTGAAGTGATACTCTGTACGAGTATACTGTCCTTGTAACCCTGATGCTTTCGGTTTACGCTTTTTGACTGGCAGTGGGTTTGGCCGATCTGGCAAATTGCATCATGGTGGACCTTGATTCATTTCCAGTCTACTTGCGTTGGATATCCACCGTGTTTAAGCATCGCCCTTGTTTGCACTCCGCGACGGATGGGGAGCAAGGCGGTGAATTTTTAAATAACGCCATGGAGACGCGAGCACACAACTGGGGAGGGGGGAGTAGTAGAGATTTAGACCCAAGTGATGAAGACGAACGTC
>MJUU01037389.1:23268-39091 GCA_002080025.1 Modiolus philippinarum | reverse complement strand
AGTCCAAGGGCCATAACTCTGTACAAGATTAACCGACCAGAACCAAATTCGAACTTGATCTGTATTTCACCTAGATATATTCATATATCAAATACGAAATCAATATGTCCAGCGGTTACAGAAAAAAACTCCGGAAACCTATATTTTTCAAAATTTCACTAAGAAAAAATCTCCGGAAGCCAAAAAATTAACGGACAGACGGAGGGTATACCATAATACGTCCGTCTTTCGACGGGCGTATAAAAATCGATTCTAAACACTAATCAAGAATACTTCGTTGATTCAGTCAAATAAATTATCGATCTTCACTTCACGGTCTTGTTAAGGTCATTGTCACCCAGATAAGTATGTCGTACGTATGACCAGCATTGACGAAAGAGATACGAGCCAGATTAAACGGCTGTTAAACAGTTAAAGTTTGTTGTAAAATTTTAAATAGATTATTTTCTATTTTATATTTAGTCAGGTATACAGTACTTGTCATTTGGAATGAAAACTTGCCACCATAGATTTTTTTCAATACTACAAAAATAAACGGTCCCTATACGTTCGTCAACCGTTACGTACTTTAAAATGTATGGGATATCTCTATTAAGAGAGATATTTTACCTAAATTAACGGAAATGAAATACATGTTTTTCTGGTAAAAGGGAGCTTATCCTTGGAAAAGTGAATAAAATATATGGTTTGTTTATAAGTTTTTTATGCAACTTTGGTATTTTTGTATTTTTTAATGACATTACAATGAAAATGTCTGGAAAAGAACATTCCGGCTTGAAAAATTGCGAATCAAACTCGTTTTTGCATTCTGCGCCAATCGAATGCGCAGTGTATTAGTGTCGACGCGTAAATTACATAAATCAAAGTTCAGAGACAATGTAAAAAATGGATTACGGAAAGACAATGCCAATTTTTCTACAATTCAATTCTGCAAAAATATAATAAAACTAATAACAAAATACCGAAGTTACTGTTAATTTATTTTATGCATATGCACATTTCGACAAGTTTTGTCTCACCGGTGCAGATAAAACCAAAACATTTGAAAGTCCAACCACCAAAACAGGTCAAAGCTGATAGAGAACAACTAACCAAAATGATCTAAATAAATCATTCATAATAGGAGAAGACACTTTGAAATAGTCAAATGATTGCGTAATGTCCAGGGAGCAATATTTCAGATATATCAGGACGAGAACAAGTTAAACAATCGATCAAAAATATTAGTTAAAGAAGAAAGAAATATAGATAGAGGGGACAATCAGGGCTACGAGTATTACTTGCCACTTGAAAGGGAAGAAATTCGGCAGAGGCCGGAAAATTAAAGCTTCTACACGACACCCTGCTCCTCTTACAAAAATTACGAAGGGATCTTGAGTATGCATGAAGTGTGCCGTTCTCCGTACAGGTTGACTAGTTCGGGCCAGGCTTTCGCTTTATGGCCTGACTGCCCTGGATAGACAGGGCATTCCCTTATCCACCAACTAGGAACACGCCTGCTAGCTCTTTAGCCGGAGCTAAAGAGATAACCATATAAATAGATAACCAAACTGTATTTTAGGATCTTCAGGGGCAAATCTCAGATTTTACTGTCGCAAACATGCTAACGTGTCGCCTTAAAACTCAGTTTGCGACATTAAGATTTACCATTTATCCCACAATCCTAAAATTCAGTATGTTTAAATACAGTTCATGATTTTGATGGTGTTCGAGCTACAAAAATTGGAAAAACTTAAGTTCAACTGTAAAAGGAACAGGCACAATCTGAAAATGCGAGCGGAGCTGACTTCATTGGCACATGAATATCAAAGCAAAAAGAGAAACAAAGGGAACCGTACCCCCGCAAATACCGGAGGTATCATAAGAGGCTCTAGACGCGTATAGGCATGATTTGCGACGTGGGTTCAGTCATACTGCGAATGAAGTCAACTGTTATCATAGCTTTGGGTAATAAAAGGGCTCAACATCTCTCTAAGAGTCTGGAGCTTCGAATGCCCTGCAGTTTAAACCCGGAGCCCTAGTGTTGGAGCCTGGAGCCCTGGTGATGGAGTCCGGAGCACTTGTGTTGAAGCTGATTTGCTTAAAAAAATGTCCATTCCCGTTTGTAAAATAGAACCTTTGTTATGATAATAATATGATAATATATGTTAAATCATAGTGACGACCTACAAAGGTTTTAAAACATTTGTAGCGGTGGTTCCTCTTCTTTCCGTTCAGGTCAGTTCACTCTTGTGGACTTTCGTACTGGCGCATATATTGCAAGAAGGACTTGTGCATAGTTAAAGTGCAGAAATATGTACAGGTAAAGTGCAGAAATATGTAGAAGTTCAGTTAAAACTGATAACCAGTCGATCTTGTGTCTTATGTTGGTGGATATGGGGCCAGAGATCTTTGAATGCTTATGATGGTGAGGAGATTTAGATACGTATACATCAGGGAAGAAGGACTTCTGGTAGATAAGTGAATAAGATTTTGCATATGGAACCATAACTGAGATGTTGCTAACTCTAGATGAGATGGTTGGTACCAGGACCTGAGATATTACATTTATGTCCACAACTGGTTCCCCACAAGATACACCACACATGGTCTAATTATTGTTCAGAAAGGAACTCCTTTGAATGTGTTTTCAAAAAGGGTCTAATGATAAAGTATGTACCCCGATTGCGGCCTTATTGAATGGAATGCGGAGTGCAGACAATTTAAAAAAAAATCGCCCAAGGACAATTATGACCAAGTTTGGTTACAATTGGCAAATTGAAGTGGTTTCACAGAGGAATAGATTTTTAAATGAAACGTTTAAGACGGACAACGAATTGATTCCAAGTGAAGGCAAGAAATCACCCAGGCAACAACAAGGTAAGCAAAAATCGGGAAGTTCACTTGGAAAGTTGAAATTATTACCCTCGTCGTAATGTATATGTATTCAGAATTTTGAATTTATATACACTGCACAAGTCCAGGCGTTATGCTAAAAAATTTTGATCAGTGGCCGTCTTTTTGATTGGTATACATGATGAAAGTTAAATTGAAGAGTATTGAATATCCTCAGGGCTCAAGCATGAAAAAAAATGGAAAATTCATAATCGGATACACTAACACCTCTGAACGTTTTGTTCTTTTTTCTGAATTGCTATCATTCTTGTAGACCTGCAAAGTATATTGTGAGCCTCTGTCTTTGCAGCCCCGCAAAATTACTGAATCCTGGCAAAATTCAACCTTAACACAAAAGATATGACCAATAATGGGCAATAACTTCTACATTGGTATTCCGATTTTTTGAAAATTTCAATGTGGATAGATCTAAATGTGCTTAGCTTTTTGTAGTTAGCAATTACTTCTAAATCCTATTGATTTAGAAATATAAGATGAAATGTATAAAATCACAACAAAATTGACTGCAAAAGGCAACAACTCCGGCTATGTGGGTATTTTCCTCAAAGTTGCCATGTGGATAGATCATGACATGCTGAACATTATTCAATTTAACTTGACCTCCATCTTTTAATATTTATTTAATAAAAAGATAAAATAACATCAATATTTTGAAAATTTTACAGAAAAGGGCAATAACTCTAAAAAGAGTCATCACATTTCCATCAAAGTGCAGGTTAGGTAGATCATAACATCCTGATAATTTTACCCCCATACCAGCTTTTTTATATCTGAAACGGTTTATCAGCTACATTTGTATTTGCCAAATACAGTAATTTACCCCCTATGTTCTATTTTAAGCAACACCAGCCATGTTGATTGATCCTCGGACTAACCGAACACAATTTTGAAACTTCATATCTTTGTCATGATCCAGGCCTAGTTTGGTTTATCATGGAGCAGTAGTTTTAGAGAAGATTTTTTTTTCATCAAAAGTTTAGGACGGACGCCAAGTGATGGCAAAAACTCTCACCCCGACTATTGCCAGGTGAGTTAAATATATAACAGGAAACACTTAGTTCCCGAGGGTATTCACCAGCCTAGTAGTCAGTACCTTGGTGCTGACCCGAAAACCAATTTTATTGAAATTTGCAATATCAAAATTTTACAAAATTTTGTTTTAAACTAAGGAGTATCTCCCCCATTCATAGCTCTGTGCATAGGAGAATTTTGGTTTTTCTATTCAGATCATTTTGGTTATTTGTTCTCTATCAGCTTTTACACGTTTTTCGGATAATCTGGATTTGGTAAAACAATTCGCCGTGGTAGAGATGTATGCTCTATTTTTTCTTAGATATGGTGTACTTGTACATGAGATAATATCTCATGTATACACTTTGTTTAATTACTATTAAATTCTAAATCCTAAGGATTAACTCCCTCCATCGTAGTTTTGTCCTTAGCTGTATTTGATATTACTGATTATTCGGATTTCGTTTGGTTTAATGCATTTTAAACATTTTTTAAATTTATGGATTTCCTTTGTTTAGGTTCTAGTGCTGCTGATGAGGACATATTTCCGAAATGGCATACAGCTCATTTAAATTTTTGCAGTCGGAGTTAACATATGTGTTATGGTCTCATGTTCATTTACTCCATAGCCTTTCGTAAAATATTCCAAATGTTTTGGTTTGATCTGCACTGATGAGACATAAGTTGTTGAAATGCGCATTTGCAGAATACAAATTAACAGTGACTTCGGTATTTTGTTGTATACAATAGCCGTTTAACAGTCACTTACCAAAAATGTATCAAGGAACTGTACACGAAAAAAAAACAACAAATAAAACACAAACGTAAAGAAAGTCGGGACAGCCGGACTTTGTATCGGCGCTAGCAAAAGCAAGCAGGTTGGGTTAAACCAGTGCATGGGTACCTGAATCGGCCTTTATTAATGAAGGAAAGTTAACAGGAAACACTTACAATGGCCGAACATTACAATCACATGTCACAATTAACCAGGAAACTGCACAAGAAAAACAATAAAATGACAAAAGATAAACATAGATAACTATAGGAACTCGGGATTGCCAGACTTGGTACCGGCACTAGCAACAGCCAGCGGTAGGGTTAAATCCCGTTTCTCTATAGTATAATAAACATACAAGTAAAACCTAATACAGGTAGACAACTAACTGTTAGACCACAATCTTGAGAAGCAAAGAATAGACAAAACGTAATTTAGAAAAAATGGGTCGAGGAGTAAACAGCCGGCTAGCTCAAGGAACCTTGTCTGCTGGTAAAACACTGTCGCACTACGGAATAATAATTAAATTCAAAACTACCCGAAGGGTTTGGTAAAGAATCATCATGGATTTCAGTAGACATCGGCAGTATCAGTGAGAGGCCAGTATAATTGTAAAATCTTCAGGTCATTGGATCCAAAAGCCGAAATCATGAAGAATATCCGGTCAATATCCACTGTTACGTAAAAAATGTAAGTTACGTCCCGGTTTTTCTGGATTTTTTTTATCATTTTCTGACATTTTTTAACAACATTTCCAAACGAGGGAGAGAAATGTCTTTAGTAATAAGCTGTTTCCGAGTCGCATTATATTTAGATACAAAATGTTCATATCTTCTATAAATGTGTTTATCAATCTATGAAATTTGTAACCTTGTTGTAACAGTTTGGATGTAATAGTAAGGTTACGTTAATTAAAGTCGTCAAAAGTAGATCAGACGCGTGCGAATCGTACCAGCTGAGATATATGCATCCCGTATGATGGTGCTGCAGGAACGTCGCCACCAAAAAAAGGGAAATTAGTAATATATAGTGAAATCAAAATCATCCCCTTTTTCCTAAATTTTAGTTTTAATTTTTCCAGAGTCAACGATGATAGTTAGACCGAGAAATGGGCAGTATCTAGAATCATTGTTTGCGCTATTAAGTTTCTGTTCTTGTAGGCAAATGAAGTCGACATAGTCTAAAAAGTGGGGATTGTCATTAGTAAAGATATCGTCGAAATACCTGCTCTTGTCCTTGAAAATTGAAATAAGATGATCACTGTTTTGTTTGGGTCCATCCTGTAGTTTTTTTCATAAAGTCTCGTTCGTAACAGAATAGGAAAAGATCTGCAATGAGAGGTGCACAGTTTGTACGCATGGGAATTCCAATGACCTGTTGCCGAAACGAACAAAAATGTTGTCTTGAAAAAGATTCATTGCCTTAATCATGTCATCGCATGTCCAGGAACAATGATTTTTGTAAGTGATGTTAGAGAAGAATCCTTGCTTTTTATTACAACAAATGAAAATGTGAAAGACCATTTAATAATTTGTCGCAAATTAGATTTAATCAATTTAGGTGGAAGGGTTGTATAAAGTGTAGCAAAATCATAATTGTCAATAGACAAAACCGGTTTTTGTATTGATTTTAGTTTATCTAAAATTTAAATGGAATTTTTTACACTCCAAAAGTAATTTACATCAGAGTTTTAATAAGTTTTTTCACAGTATTTGATAACTCTTTAATACAGGTAAATGCACTTGTTAAATGAATAGATAAATAAGTGGTAGAAATGTTACTCGATGATGAAATAAAACGATGTTTGTAGGGATATTTGTGAAGCTTAGGAACTCAGTACATAATAGGCAAGGTGTTATCTTAAGGTGGAACTTGAAGCATATCTGTATCGCTAAAGTGCTGTTTGGTTAATGTTTTTTCCAAAATTAGTACGTTCGAAAGTGTCAGATTTTGCCAATTCATTTTGTTGGACACCAATATAATATTTTTTTTCAAATAATAGAAACGTTGTTTGACGCTTTATCGACTGGTACAAATACATATTTATTGCTAAAAACTCTAAATTTTAACTTAATTCTGTTTACAGACAGCTTAGGCGGTGACTCTTTCTAATTATCTTTAATAAAAAATTATTCTGTTAGTGACTTTGGTAATAATTCTATCTTTGAACATATTGAGTGCGTGTTTGTCTGCACTTTCTCGTTTGCACCATTCAAAAAAATAATTTGAAGCTGCGTCTATATTAATATCAAGCCATGCTTGCCAGTTTATTTTGGAAGGTGGGCGATATTTAGGCCCCTTTCTTAAGAATTTTCTAACTTCTTTATCATCGATGATGGTCAAGTTCCCCGTTAATACATGTCCACATGGGTCATACCGATATGGTGACGTTGAACAGTCTCAGCTGCTGGTGTAGTTCTTCTCGAAATTAGTCCAGTTTCCGTATATAGTAAAAACATACGAATAAAACCCAAAACAGATAGACTTCTAACTCCACGACAACAATGTGGAAAAAAGGGGAGAAAACGTAATTTTGAAAGATGGGTAAAGGAATGCTCGCTGTTAAACGATCAGCTAGCCCAAGGAGCCTAGGCTGCTAGTAAAACAATGTCGCTCTATGGAAGAAAAAAAATCAAAACTTAAAACTTTCAGAAGGGTTTGATTAAGAATCATCATGTATTACAGTAGTCATCACCAGTATCAGTGAGAGGAAAGTACATGTATGCGTGTAAAACTCTCAGGTCACTGGATCCAAAAGCCAGTTAAGCGGACACATGAGGAATATATTGTCAATATTACCTGTAAGGTACGCCTCAGTTTTTCTGGATCTTTAATCATTTTGTGGCATTATTCACTAACTTTTTACTAAACTCGAGGAGGAGAAATGCCTTTAGCAATAAGATGTTTGCGAGTGGCGTTTTGTTTTGATATCAAATTATCATATTTTCTATGAAACTTTTTGATGTATTTAACAATTTATTAAATCTGTAACCTTGTTGTAAAAGTTTGGATTTAGTAAGGTCACGTTCATTAAAGTCGTCGAGAGTAGTACAAACGCTTGCAAATCGTAACATTTTAGAAACATAAACCCCGTAGCTGGAACTAGAGGAAGTCCACCGGTTAGAAAATTGCAATAAGTAATACTGAAATCAAAATTTTTCTTTTATCTTAATTTTTAGTTTATATTTTACCAGAGTCAATTATGATCGTTATATACAGAAAAGAAGAATATTTGGAATAATGGTTAGATTCATTAAGTTTCAGTTCTTCTGGGTAAATGATGTCGACAAAATCTAAAAACTGAAGATTGTCAATGGTAAGGATATTGTCAATATACCTGCTTTGGTCAGATACCTGAATTATGTTTACTTTATCTGAAAGAACCATTAACATGCAACAAAACCATGTCTCATATGCTTTAATACAAGGCCTGGTTAAAAAATATTTAATTTTCAATTTTTAAAAATAACAAATTCTCCGAGTATAAATAACTAAATACCGAAGTTACTGTGAATTTACTTTCTGCATATGCGCATTTCGACAACTTATGTCTCATCAGTGCAGATAAAATCTAAACATTTGGAAGACCAGAAACTGAAATTGAAATTTCATTTATCTTTTAACCGGACCCAATTTCAATAATCTGAGACACGGTTTTGTTGTACCTTAAGGTAGATAGACAGTAATATTCATATCCATGAGATTTTGTTGTAAGTCGGCACAATTGAAGAACCAATCTTACTTACCCGAAATCTGTATTAAAAAGTATGGGTCACCATGCTTGCTTTTTCTAGAATTGAGATCAAAGTTTGCTAATTTTAAGCCATTTTTTTTCAGCTTAAGTAACAAAGAATGCACGGGGAAAATATGGAAAGGAAATTTTTAGTTGAAAAGAAATTATCTTTTTATCCATGATAATTTGATGTATTTTTGTGAACAGATAGTTTATGATGTAATTTATTGGTTATAGTAACATATGTATATGTCACCATGCTTTCAACGGAGATATTCTAAATAGTTTCCGGATTTGACATTTACGGGAAAGGGGAGTTAATTCGCGGCAAACTAAACGAAATATGACGTTTCACATCTGTCATTCAATTATGACGTCACAAAGGAAAAGCCGTCAAATTACTGTTCCGGCACAAAAATCAAACCTTCCCCGTATCGACTCTTCATTTCTCTAATGCGCGATTGAATTGCGCACCGCAACAGTGTCTATCTACCTTAATACGATGTGGTTCTTTTAGAACAACTAAATAGAATTATAATTTGTGAAACGTTAAATTATTTTTTTCTGTAAATAATAACAATTGAAAGTTCCTAAGTTACTGTAAATATTCACAACAAAACTCATTTTCTTTACCAAATATTAAAATTTAGATGGTAAAACTTCAAAGGGATACTATTGAAGGGAGGATAAAAAGTCAGTTTAATCTTTTTCTTTACGTTTGATACCTTAGTTGTAATTTTATCTATAACAATAACAAAGTTACAGACATTCAGATTCAGTTTTTATTCTACAATTACAAAAACAGAATAACAGTAAACACCTACAACGGCCAGGAACTACAATCACATGCCACCAATTACGAGCGATCTGCACTAGAAAAACAAGGACGAAGACAAGAGACATACATAAATAACGACAGGAACTCGGGATAGCCGGACTTGGTACCGGCACTAGCGAAAGCCAGTGGTACCGTTAAACTGGTTAATGGGTACCCAAACCTCCCCTTTCACTATCCCGTTTCCCTACAGTCTGTTGTGCTACCTTCAATTAAATTTGCTTCAGAGGTCTCAAGAGGAGATAATGAGATGTGAAAAAAATATGTAAAAATGACAGACGGAAAGAAATGACAACGGCTTAAAATGTTCTAATAGTGTTCCTCCAGGTAAAAATACAAAAGAATTAATTCCTGTCTTATAAAAAGGTAACAGTGTTTTTGTTTTTTTATGACACAAGGCCATGTTATTTAAGGCACCATTTTAAGATTCACTGGCACATATGCATTTTTTTTCATCAGTAAAATTTCCTGTCCCTACCCATTGCTCCCGTTTTCCAGTGGCAATTAAAAATCGTTGCTTACACCTTTGATTCTTCTTCTTTTGTTTATATTTTTTAATTGAATAACTTGTTCTTTTCCTGATATAGCTGAAATATTGCTTACTTCACCTCAAAATTTAACACATCAACAAGTCTTTAACTGATTGGTATGTTTTAATGCCGATATAACTCTGTGTATGAAAGCTTATTTGGTGTTTCTCTTTTAAGGTCAAATTATTCTACTTGAATCAAAATCTGTGGAATTGATATGTTGACAGATAGAAATTGATCTTTTTAAGTTGGAAAAAAATAATTGTGGTCAACTTTAGTATAAGCCTCAGAGAAAACCCATCATATAATTGCATGCTTTAAAATTGATTAGCCATTGTTGATGTATCTAGGGCTGTTTTCACTTGGAACCCTAGAGTAGCGAAGGAATTAGAACCATTTTGTTATTTTTATTCTGATTCGTTACTCATTTCGCGCTATTAGAACTCGAGTAACTCTTAAAATTCGAGGGTAGCTAGAGTTCGATTCTTCAAAATGGCAGAAATAAATTCGAACAATCAGATTGGAGTGTTCACAAAATTCTTTATCAGGGTCACATACTTTTGGTTGTAGAGTTGAACTCGAAGTTTGATGAGGTTGTGTTCATGTGGGCTCGAGTCTCTACCCGAGTTACAACTGGAAACAGCCCATGTGATTTATAGTCTTATAGACGCCTCTACTTTTGAAAAAGAACATTTTCATGTAGCAATTTAATATTATTAACATACATACATTTAAAATTCTTAAAACTCGGAACGTATGTATTTTCGAGCTTTCAATATGCAAATGTACCTGTAATTTTAAATCATTCAACTTCTTATAAACAAATCTTCGGCCGATTACACCGGTTCCAATAATAAGTACAGTTTTCCCACTAAGTTGTATACTTTGTTGGTCCATCTGTAATACAAATGAATGCTTACATTATTTTTATTATTATTATTTTTTTGTTTTGTTTCTTTTCCAACGGCCACCTCAAAACGTCATAGAAGTGCAAAGAAACAGGAAGAGATTTTAATTAATAACTAGAGAGATGCCACAACGAAAAAACTTATAGAGTTGCTGTCACTATTAGAATAAACTATCTCTAAATTTAATAACGTTGGCTGCCAAATATATTGTACGGGCATAAAATGACTGCAACACATTTTTCATTTGATAAAACATTCCAAAAAAAGATTGTTCACGCGCATTTTGAGATACACACAAAACTTCATTTAGTACTGCATAGAATTTCTAAAAAATAAAGACGGAAAACAATGTGTCTGAATTTTGAA
This sequence comes from Modiolus philippinarum, assembly GCA_002080025.1. NCBI lineage: Eukaryota > Metazoa > Mollusca > Bivalvia > Mytilida > Modiolidae > Modiolus > Modiolus philippinarum. The sequence goes on along the minus strand of MJUU01037389.1, from coordinate 28,038 downwards.
AGCAGGTATATTGTTAATAACCATCTCGCCCGCCAGAATATGAATATAACGAAGCTGTTTCAAGGGGTGATATTTTACAATTTGCAGCTTACGAAATCTAGATACGTATTCCTATTTTTCTGGCTTTCTTTCTTCATTATTACCTTGATCTTTAATATCTTCGATTTGACTTACTACTGTGTGCCTGAACCATTAAAGTTATTATCTAAAGGGAAACTCCTTCAAACAACTTTATTGAAAAATGATAGCCTTCCCTTTTCCCCTGTTCAATGTACATTCTCTTCCATCAAGAAATTTGCGGAGTCAGTTACTTGATAAACATATTGGACACAATTAATTCTTGCAAGCGATGTACAGACGATCCCTAATGATAAAGCGTAGAGAAAACAGGAACACTGATCGACACTTACATTTATTATGTTATATACGAGTTAAATCTGAAAAACAAGATATGGTGTAGCACATCAGTTGCTATCTCCATAGTGACCGTCACGTGGACTGATAGAGTACGTTCCGGGTGGTCCATAGAGGGATCATAACATTACTGCGGGCTAGTAAAGTCCACTTTAACAGTAAAACATCGAAAGGGTAAACAGACAGAGCCCTTACCTTAAGTCACCTACGAAAACTTAAGCAGACTGTAAATTATATTTGCTGACACCCATACTTTATACAAATTCAATATTTCCATCAGTTTGTTATCAAGTAAGTGAGAACCGAACCGTCAGTCAAAAGTACGAACAATCCATGGACTATGGCAACATCAGAAACACCAAGAAACAAGGACACATATTGAGTACGGGACAAAAAAGAAATATGAAGACACACATACAGATAAACAACACGCGCCCAATAAAAACCATGGGTAAAATCAGGTGTACCGGGGGAGTAAGCATCTCCTGATTCTTATAAGACACCCACCGTGTTCAACATGTCAACTACGGTAGTAAATTTAAATCCGATAGAGGAAAAACAAACTTGAGTTCTGCTGTCATCTGGGAAACAAATATCCAATAGCAATCCACAAGATCGTGATGTCGACCGTAAATAAAGTACTAAATAAAATTTAACAGTTTCAAGACCAATAGCTCCACCAACTTGATCTGTACCTTGCAGTGGTATATTCATATATCAGGTTGGGAATAATCCAAGTTGGGATAAAATATCTCAAATGGGATAATTTATCCCAATTGGGATAAACGGTATATCCCAATTTGAATAATTAATTAGTTTTTATGGATTATTTTTACATATTTGAATGGCGCGTAAAACAACTCACAATAAACTCCGTGACTTCAGTACTTAAATAACATATGGTTATCTTCTACATGATGCTGCATTTCAAGGGCAGATACATTTTAACCACCCTAAAAATATACATTTAATTTTATCAAATTTCAAATTGATCACTGTTGTCAATGGTTAAATTATGAAAACAGAAGAAGGGGGAAACTGTCAAATTCTAAATTGATCACTGTTGTAAATGGCTAAAATTATGAAAACAGAAAAAGGGGGAAACGTGTGAAAATGTATTGAAATAGTGCTGAAGTTTAGATATTTAAAGATATTTATTTATATTGTAGTATCAAACACTGTGGTTAAAAAAATGCAGTATGGCATTTTTTTCAATGGTCAAAGGGAGGAAACTCTTGAGGAAATCAAAACTCATGTTTATGTGACTATTTCTCTATACTTGCTTCATCTAAATGCCAAAAACTATCTTGCCAAAATTATCACTATATGTTTAAAAACGACGAAAATAGAACTTTCGATAAATAAATCAGAAGAGAATAATTGTTTACTTTTTAAAGCTACAGATATCCCTACATCAAAGCGACTCGTTGTTTTCAGTTATAAGTTGATCATCATGTAAATTGCAACATTCTTATGACAACAGAATTATAAAGTCTGAAAGCTCTTACAGTATACCTTTATAATTTTCATGGGTTATAATGTGCCATTTAACCTGTAAAATGTAATTTACGCATAAGTAGTCATTTATCCCAGTTGGGATAAGTTATCCCAACATTATTCCCAACCTGTTTGATATACAGTAAGTTCTCACTTCATTCATTTATTCATTCATATCTTTATTTCCTCTGAGATAGAGATTTACATGTTATGATATAATTTAACATATATGCAAAGTTACATAATCAAAATGTAGTAAATGTTAATTAAAGAGGCATATAGATAAAATATTTATATTGAAAAACAAGTATTTACAACGTCATGTATATAGCTAATGCTGACAAAATCGAGTGTATCAGCACGACTCGTACAGAACCGGTAGATTTTAACGCACGGTAATAAGTAGATGTGCAGTTTATGATATGTAGATGGCACAGTTTTCTAAAGTGTTCAATTGAAGTGCATTGTGTTTCCGGTTCTTTCCCAGCAAGATCTGGTAAAGCTGTTCATCATCATCTGTATATCAAATATTAGATTAAAAGGTGCAATTGTTTGGAAGGAAATAATATACCAAAATTGTATTGGATCTTAACTCTGTACAAATTAACTAACTATGAACTTGGTCTATCACTCCCACTGGAAGACTCAGATACCAAGTATGATTAATATCTGCAACACATTTTCTTAGTCCAAGGCCAATTACTCTGTCCAAATAAACCAAGCTTAAATTTGATCTGTAACTCTAAATGTAGGACTCGGATACCAAATATAAGATTGATATCTGCAGCAGTTTAGAAAAAAAACTGATAAATTGACAAAAATTTAAAATACGTTGACAGGTACCAATCATCTCAATATCTGCAATGGTTCAGAAAATATTCCGTGAAAATAATATTCATACTCAACGACGAGTTAATTTACAGATTGAGAATTAAAGGTGAACCGAGTTTAGTTCTGCCTGCACTTTCCCCCACTTGTTAATTAATTAACTAACACATGTTTCAGTCGTCAGCTGGTGTTGCTATATCTCATGTATCTGAAATCTCATTTTTCATCGCACATGTTTCGGCCGTTCCTAGAATTAAAATGAAGAGACACATGTTTCACCTTAAAGAGATATTTTTTTAAAGCTCTCATGAAAAAAAATTATGACCGGTCGCAATTGTGATTTAAATATGACCGGACGCAATTGTGGCCGCAATTGTGATTTCACAATTGTGATCGCAATTTGTGATTTATAGCACTCGGAAGATGTCCTAAGTACTGGATTTGGCCTCCTTTTTCGATGTTATTTGGTAATGAGTACTTCTTTTTTGACTACTTTGGGATTATGGCTTTCCATATTATTTGATTTGAATGCTGCTGATGAGAGGTTACTCAGGGAAACACGTGTACAGCATAACGAAATTAACTGGGTTTTTTCTGCAACTTCGGTATTTTTGTATTTTAACACGTAAACAGCATAGCGATAGGAACGCCCTGTTAGTATTTTTACAGAAAAAAATCCTTCGCTATCAATGCTAATAAAATTTTGAGTTCTAAACGATCTTTCAATAAAAATTTGAGTTGGTTCCGTAAAAGCTGAGTTACATCTTAAATAGGTAAGGAAAATGAAAATTATGACCATATTTTTTTCTTTTACAGATTCAAAGTAATTGTAATTGACGCAAACCCCACAAACGGCAATCATAAATAACAAAATACCAAAGTTATTTATTTTTTGCATATGCGCTTTTCGACAATTTATGCCTCGTCAGTGCAGATCAAACCAAAACATTTGGAAGTCCAATAACCGAAAAACGTGCAAAAGCTGATTGAGAACAAATAACCAAAAGGATCCAAATAGAAAAGCCAAAATTCGTTCAGGATAGCGCTATGATAAGCAAAAATGATCGTAAAAATGAAAAGCAAAAATAGGTTCGACCAGAATTGCTAACATTGATGGGTAAAGACCCATTTCATGTCGTGTATTTGCAAACAACGGCAGTAGAATACCGAAGGAACAAGGGAAGCGATGACCACAAAAATCGAAGTCCAAAGACATGGCAGAAACGGTAACAGATAAAAACAAAGACAAAACAAGGACGTGAGACAGCTACAATGCACGGAAATAAAAAGATAACATTAAGAACGATCCCTTTCACTTTTTTGTTACTTCGTTGCCGGGCAACGACTTCCGGTGACGACACATCTAGCACAACGTAATATAAATTTGGCGAAATGTGATTTTGGTGATATTTTGACGCGGAAACATTAAACTGAATTAGTAGTACATAATTAACTTAATTGCGACCTGAGACAGATTCACTAGGTTTTAGTTGCATTTTAGTCCAGGATGGCAATTTTAAAGGCCTTTTTAAACTTATTAAGTTTAGCATGTTGTGGTTAGTGCTGTAACTGTATGATCATGCAAAAAAAGAGAACAAAATGGGGTATGTGGTATGTAAAAAATAAGTTAAACTGTAAAGACCATAGAGCGGAAAATATATTCGGTCAAGAGAAATATTTTTGATCTGACGCAAATGAGGGTTTTTTAAGGGGAAGCTTGAAGAAGTTCTTAGCAAGTGCAAATACATGTGTCACTATGTGGTTGAAAGAGAAATGTAATTGCAGGAAAGTCAGATCATTATACAGAAATCATGGTCGCAAATTTGTGCAAACAAAATGTGGAGAAGCGAATTTCTTCTTTTTTGTAAATTTTGTTTAAAACTATGGAGTATCTCCCTCATGCAGAAGCTCTGTCCTTAGCTCATTTTGGCTTTGATTTGATTTTTTTTAATTTTTGATTTTAGGTCATATTGGTTGTTTGTTCTCTATCAGTTTTTAAAGATCTTATGGTCTTCCAACGTTTAGACTCTA
>MJUU01037389.1:5897-17770 GCA_002080025.1 Modiolus philippinarum | reverse complement strand
AAAAATGGAAGCACACAACTAGATGAATAACAAGGAACCAATTTAAAACCGTTGGTGGGATCAGATGAACCTTTAATCTTCCTTTGAGCTGTGTTGTGTTCAAAATTTCGTAAAAATAGCGTGGGTCCTTTTTTTACATGGACTGTAGCGTTACTCAACCGTTGGCTTCAATTATTCGCGGCTAGCCTTTCCTCATTATGACCTGGATACGCCGGATCAACAGGGTTTTCTCCTATCTGCACCCTTTGGAACCAAGACCAAGCATTCATAACTACATTTTATAAAAAGACAAAAAACATGAAAAAAGAAACACAACAGCTCTAGCTTCTATACAGAAAATTGCTTTGAAATTGCAATTGTTTCCTAAATAATTTGTCGTTCGGTTTTAAACGAGTTTTAAACAAAGCGGGGATATTATGTTTTGCAGTCTGTCGGTATGTAAGTACGCATGTACGTATGCACATATGTGTGTTTGTAAGGCTCCCCCATAGATTTGGAATTATAAGAGATCAGGGCTTTCATTTGCCGCCGAAATTCGACGTCTACTGGTGCCTCGGCCGCCGGCTACTTTTTCCAATATACAAAAAATACAACAACTGTAATTTTCACTTTATTTTCTTTCCTGGAGTAAATTTGACCTCAGTATGTAAACAAAGCAAGCCAAACATACGGAAGAGTCACCATTTTTCATTGGATAGCGGACTTCTGGTAACCGATGTGCTCTACGAGTACAATAATATCAACGAATTTCGGAAACCAGTCCGGGGTTGCAAATGGCGGAACTTACATGTCAAACGCTGTCAGTGAAACTTGTTACCTGCAGACAACAGGGATGTGCTTCCGTAGTTATACTATCACTGTTAGGTCTACTGAAAAATGCACACAAGGGATGTTTCAGTCGACCATACATTGATAATAATATGTAAATAGGTGTGACCTATGAGGGGGCGTAGCAGTAATATACAACAACGATGAACCTTTAAAAGAAGGCTTTGTTTAGTACAACAGCAAAAAAATAAAAACATTGGTTTTCTGATTCTTGGAAGGTCCATAACCCTGTCAAAAATAAGTGGATTAGAACCAAGTTCGAAAAACGAAATTCATCTGTAAATTCGAAGAGGTAGACTCACACAAAAATGTTAAATCAATACCTGCAATGCTTTAGAAAAAGAGGTGCGGCTGGAAAACCAATGCTTTTTAAAATGTTTTATTTGTATGTTTTTATACTATAGGGAAACGGGACAGATAAAGGGGAGGTTAGGGTACCCATAAACCGGTTTAACCCTACCACTGGCTTTAGCTAGTGCCGGTACCAAGTCCGGCTGTCCAGACTTCCTATCATTGTCTACGTTTGTCTTATAAGTGGTTTTCATGTGTAGTTCCTTGGCAAATTGTGGCATGTAATTATAAATTTCAGCCATTGTAGGTGTTTCCTGTTATCCATATTTTAACATTAAAAAAATTCTCAAAGTCTAAACCCATAATTTGTCATTAACATAAATGATATGTCTCATTGCTTAAACTCAACCTACTTAGCTGCGGAACCATAAGTCGTATGGTCCTTGTGCTGATTTTTTTTATAGTTGCGGGCCATATAGTTAGCGACCCTTTTTAAGCCCTTGTGAGACAACATCTTGAGAATGCTGCAGCAGTCTTGGGATATTGGGATATTTAAAAAATAGAAAATGTACAAAAGCGAGCTACCACAAGGACTAACAATTCACTACATTTATTTATGAAAATCATCTGTAAAATACTTTTAACAACTCGAAAGAATTGTATAACGCTGGATGAACTCTCTTTATGTAATTTCAAATCATAAATGTAGTTGATATCCATCAATATACAATTCTTTCTTGTTTCCGTTTCTGGGCAGCAATATACCTACCTCTCTGGCCCATGGAGTGTACTTTCACAGTTGATTCGTTACTGTCGAGCATGTAGTATATACAGGGACTTTTTTTAATACAGCAAAACACTGTTCCAAAAGCTGCTGAGTCAGGGATTTGTTCAGCCTTTGTTACTTTCACCCCTTCAGAAATTCTATAGCCGTCACCATGACTTCATTGAAAGATATGACGTGAGTGTACCCCAAATAAAAACGGACGTGGTCAGCTAGATTTAACCTCTTCACGGATTTGACATACCCGGTTTTGACTCACGGATAGTGTTTCGGGTACCACAAGTTGAGCAGGACATGCTTACCCATCCGGAACACCTGATGTCACTCTCGATTTTTATGGGAGTTCACACTTTCAGTATTTTAGTTTTTCGTGTTGTCCTGTATATCATACTGTCAAATTTTAGTTTTGTCTTCGTTAGAGATGTTTGTGCTACAGGTGCCACAGATTTGTCCTTGTGAATGGTTTATTACTTTAAAGATTTATGAAACATTTTCAAAACTTAAACATGGTACTGTTTGAGGGTTAGAGAAGTAACATGTACCATGGAGATTAATTGGTTTTGTCTAAGGGTTAAAAAATGAAATTAATGTCGTCTTTTTTATTTCCGTGCATTATGGCTGTCTCTCGCCCTTCTTTTGTCTTTGTTTTTCTCTGTTGTCGTTTTTCAATGTCTTTGGACATCGATTTTTGCAATCATCACTTCCCTTGTTTCTTCGGTATTCTACTGCCGTTGTTATGAGTACAATAAGTTCATACTTACGGTTTCTTCTTATTTTTTTTCACAAAACACATATTTGGTTTTCAAGTATTAAACTATGTTATCATTTTTAATAGTTTTATTTTCAATTTTACACGGATGACAATTCTTACAGTTTTACGTTCATATTTTATATCAAATAAGGAATAATGTAAGTATCAAAGAGTGGGGCTGCCTAATTTTCTAAACTCTCACTTAAATATATCAGTCATCTTTTTAATATCGAAATCGCCAACAGAGAGCTCAAGTTCAACACTGATTTCAATGAGTTTATTTTTTGCGGCATTTAAACTATTTCCTAGAGCTACCAAGTGTGAAAATGGTTTCGGATATTCGTCTTCCTGCTCAGAAAAATCCTCTGTGCGTTTAATATATAAAATATCATTATTCTCACAAAGAGTGTGTATTTTCCTATCTACGCCTTTGTTTGCCAGTGCTGTTTTATGAATAGAAGAATAGAGATAACATCCAACAGCAAAACATTTTTGAGTCTCAGGTAGTATAGGTTTTATTCCACAGGAAATTAGAGCCTGTGTCACCCAGATGTCAATTCCATGAGTAGATCTGAGCACGGAACATCTACGGTAGCATCCGGGTCGTCCATTGATTTCCACAAGTTTATATCCTGTATTTGTCAACACCATTTCCATGTTATAAACACCATGATTGAGTCCAATTTTCTTACAGCATCTGAAAGATGCATCGATCAATTCTGCTTCTGCTTCCTGTGGAAGGAGGGAACTGTAGCATGTAGTTGTATCTGCAAACACTCGAGGAAATGTTGGTCCAAGATCTCTAAATTTTGGGCCCATGACGCAAATAACACCTTTGATCAAAAGTCCCTTAAAAATAACTAAATCTGCCTGATAAGTTATCCCTTGCAAGTATTCCATCAAAATAATGTCATTGCCATATTTTGCTCCAAACCAATCAATGTTGAATGATTTTTGTAGTTTTTTATATTGTTCCATGGTGTCCGATTGTGAAACAACTTCCATCACCCCCATTGCAAAATCGCCATGTTCCGGTTTCAGTATCATCGGATACGACAGCCCATTAACATGCAATATATCTTCCTCTCTTTTGATTCTGAAAGAAATAGGGGATAGAATTTCTGTCATATTAGTCGAGTCACATTGAATAGTATCGTATGTCGCTTTCTTACTTTTAACGGTTTGAGCAGCAGAAGGAGCTATACTAGGCAATCCTAATTTTTGACATACAACCGCAGTCAAGTTGACACATAACTCATCATAGGTAAAACAGGCAGATAACGCACTGACTTTGTCTCCCAGTAACTTTATAATATTGTCTGCATGACTATCATCATCAGTTATATCACCTTCCATGTAGTTATATTTCACATATGATTGGACAAAATTCTTTATATAAGCCTTCTCATCTGTGTCGACTAAAATAATCTACAAATATATGATACTTTAATGTAATTTTGATCAAAATGCTACAACAAAGTAATTAGCTTAATGAAAATCGCAAACAGAGTTAAGTCAAATAAAATGATATAAATCCGATTATCTTTTTCTGTTATTAGGCTTTAAAAACCACGCAAAATTCGTACACCGAATCTATATAATGATCGGAAAAATCTTTAAGTCACTGTTTGATTAAGAGAGATATTTTACCTAAATTAACGAAAATGAAATACATGTTTTATGGTAAAAGGGATCTTAGCCTTTGAAAAGTGAATAAAATATATGGTTAGTTTATAAGTTTTTTATGCAAGTTTTGTATTTTTGTATGACATTACAGTGGAAATGTCTGGAAAAGAACATTCCAGCTTGAAAAATTCCGAATCAAACTCGTTTTCGCATTCTGCGCCAATTGAATACACAGTGTATTAATGTCGCCGCGTAAATTACATAAATCAAAGTTCAGAGACAATGTAAAAAAATAGATTACGTAAGTACAATGCCAATTTTTCTACAATTCAATTCTGCAAAAATATAATAAAACTAATAACAAAATACCGGTTACTGTTAATTAATTTTATGCATATGCACATTTCGACAAGTTTTGTCTCATCGGTGCAGATAAAACCAAAACATTTGAAAGTCCAACCACTAAAACGTGTCAAAGCTGATAGAGAACAATTAACCAAAATGATCTAAATAAATCATTCATGATAGGAGAAAACACTTTGAAATATTCAAATGATTGCGTAATGTCCAGAGAGCAATATTTCAGATATATCAGGACGAGAACAAGTTAATCAATCGATCAAAAATATTAGTTAAAGAAGAAAGAAATATAAATAGAGGGGACGATCAGGGCTACAAGTATTAATTGCCACTGGAAAGGGAAGAAATTGGGCACCGGCAGGAAAATTAAAGCTTCTATACGACACCCTGCTCCTCTTGAAAAATTACGAAGGGGTCTTAAGTATGCATGAAGTGTGCCGTTCTCCGTAAAGGTTGACTAGTTCGGGCCAGGCTTTCGTTTTATGGCCTGACTGCCCCGGATAGACAGGGCATTCTCTTTTCCACCAACTAGGAACACTCCCGCTAGCTCTTTAGCCGGAACCCCTGAAAACTGATTCTGGTGCCGAGTAGAAATACTCAAAGCTAATTTTTTTAAACTATTGTCTAGGTGTTTGGCTCACTTGGCTTTAAAAGCCATGTGAGCTTTTGCCATCACTATGCATCTGTCGTCCGTCCATCTGTCGACAATTTCAAAAATCTTCTATAAAACCACTGTGCCAAATGTAACCAAACTTGGCCTGAATTATCACCAGGGTATTGCTGCTCAAAATTGTGTTCTATTAGGCGGCAGGTCAAACAACGTGGCCATTGTTGCTAAAAATACAACAAAGGGGTAAATTGCAGTTTTTGGCCAATAACTCGAAAACCGTTACAGATATCAAAAATCTGACACAACGGTAATAATTGCAAAAATGTTGAGAATATCGAAATCTGCGAACCCTGAAATTTTGAAGAAAATTATAAAACCCCTGTAGGAGTTATTGCCCTTTTTCAAAGAATTTTTAAAATTTTCCTATTTTTCTTCTTTTACTTCCAAAACTATAGGAGATGAAAGTTAAGTGTAAATTGACAATATGTTTGCCATGGTGTTGAAATTTGTTCGCAGACCGCCATTTTCAATATGGCTGCCCCAAAAAAGGCGGGAAAAGTCAACATGGTGGCTGATTTAAATAAAATTTGGTTTATAAATAGATATTAATGTTGCGACTTAAAAACCGGTGCTGAGTATTGTGATTGACTGCCGTTTTCAAACTGACCGCCAATAAGTGCGGGAAAATACAGCAATGACTGATTTCAATGAAATTGGGTTTCCAAATAGGGATTGTTGTCGCAACTTCAAAACTGATGTTGAAAATTGTTTGTTGACCGCCATTTACAAAATGGCTGCCAAAAAAGGCAGGAAAATGCGACATTGTCCGATTTCAATGAAATATAGTTACCAAAGAGATATTGATGTCGCTACTTCAAAACCGGTGTTAAAATTTTTTTGTTGACTGCCATTTACAAAATGATGTCTCGACTTCAAAACTGGTGTCGAAAGTGGTCCTTAGCAAGAACATTTTTTGTCAAAAAGATATACAAAAACATGATCAGACTTTAATTCTTATTCACGTATGTTTGTAACGCTAATTTTGATTTGATGGCGTCAGAATTTTGAGGGGGTAAAATCCACGATATACCGTCGGAACCAATAGCAACATAAGGACACAGACGCACATCAAACTTCCTATTATTTCAAAATCGATTTTGAATGTTTTTTTCGGATTTGCATTAGAATATAGATAACCAAACTGTATTTTAGGATCTTCAGGAGTAAATCTCAGATTTTCCTGTCGCAAATCTCAGTTTGTAAATGGCGTCGCCTGCAACCTCAGTTTGCGACAGTAAAATTAACGATTTATTACTCAATCCTTACATTCAGTACGGTTATCTCTTAAATACAGTTCATGATATTGGGGGTGTTCGAGCTACAAAAATTGGAAAGACTTAAGTTCAACTGTAATAGGAACAGGCACAATCTAAAAATGCGAGCGGAGCTGACTTCATCGGCACATGAATATCAAAACAAAAAGAGAAACGAAGGGGAATATAATATTCTAAAATCAAAATATGATACAGAGGATTCCAATACAAACAAAAATGAATAAAAATGCCACAAACTAAAACACTAGTTGTAAGAACCGTACCCCCGCAAATACCGGAGGTATCATTAGAAGCTCTAGACGCATATAGGCATGATTTGAGATGTGGGTTCAGTCATACTGCGAATGTCAAGTCCAATGTTATCATAGCTTTGGGTAACAGACAGCTTAGGCGGTGACTCTTTATAATTGTCTTTATAAAAATTTATTTTGTTGGTGACTTTTATAATAATTCTATCTTTGAACATATTGAGTGCGTTTTTGTCTGCACTATCTCGTTTGCACCATTTAAAACAATAATTGGAAGCTGCGTCTTTAATAATATCAAAACATGCTTGCCAGTTTATTCTCGAAGGTGGGCGATATTTAGGCCCTTTTAAAAGAATTTTCTAACTTCTTTATCATCGATGAAGTTCAAGTCCCCCGTTAACACATGTCCACATGGGTCATACCGATATGGTGACGTTGAACAGTCTCAGTTGCTGGTATAGTTCTTCTCGAAATTAGTCCAGTTTCCTTATATAGTAAAAACATACGAATAAAACCCAAAACAGATAGACTTCCAACTCCACGACAACAATGTGGAAAAAAGGGGAAAAAACGTAATTTTGAAAGATGGGTAAAGAAATGCTCGCTGTTAAACGATCCGCAAGCCCAAGGAGCCTATGCTGCTGGTAAAACAATGTCGTTCTATGGAAGAAAAAAAATCAAACTCAAAACTTTCAGAAGGGTTTGATTAAAAATCATCATGTACTAGAGTAGTCATCGCCAGTATCAGTGAGAGGCAAGTACATGTATGCGTGTAAAACTTCCGGGTCACTGGATCCCAAAGCCAATTAAGCAGACATATGCAGAATATATTGTCAATATTTCCTGTAAGGTACGCCCCAGTTTTTCTGGATTTTTCATCATTTTGTGGCATTATTTACTAAAATCGAGGAGGAGAAATGCCTTTAGCAATAAAATGTTTGCGAGTGGCATTTTTGTTTTGATATCAAATTATCATATTTTCTAGGAAACTTTTTGATGTATTTAACAATTTTTTTTAATCTGTAGCCTTGTTGTAAAAGTTGGATTTAGTAAGGTCACGTTCAGTAAAGTCGTCGAGAGTAGTACAAACGCTTGCAAATCATAACATTTTGGAAATATAAACCCCGTAGCTTAAACTAGAGGAACTCTACCGGTTAGAAAATTGCAATAAGTAATACTGAAATCAAAATTCCCCTTTTATCTTAATTTTTAGTTAAACTTTATATTTTACCAGAGTCAATTATGATCGTTAGATACAGAAAAGAACAATATTTGGAATAATGGTTAGATTTATTATGTTTCAGTTCTTCTGGGTAAATGATGTCGACAAAATCTAACAACTGAAGATTGTCAATGGTTAGGATATTGTCAATATCCCTGTTTTGGTTAGATACCTGAATTATGTTTACTTTATCTGAAAGAACCATTAACATGCAACAAAACCATGTCTCATATGCTTTAATACAAGGCCTGGTTAAAAAATAATTTTTAATTTTTAAAAATAACAAATTCTCCGAGTATAAATTGAAATTTCAGTTATCTTTTAACCAAACCTAATTTCAAAAATCCGAGACACGGTTTTGTTGTACCTTATTACAATGTGGTTCTTTTAGAACAACTAAATAGAATTATAATTTGTAAAACATTAAATTATTTTCTTCTGTAAATAATAACAAAATACCGAAGTTACTGTAAATATTCTCAATAAAACTCATTTTCTTTACCAAATATTAAAATTTAGATGGTAATACTTCAAAGGGATACTATTGAAAGGAGGATAAAAAGTTTAAATTTTTATCTTTACGTTTGATACCTTAGTTGTAATTTTATCTATAACGATAACAAAGTTACAGGCATTCAGATTCAGTGACTGAAATTTTTTTTCTACAATTACAAAAACAGGAAAAAAGTAAACACCTACAATGGCCATGAACTACAATCACATGCCACAATTCACAAGCGAACTGCACTAGAAAAGCAATGATGAAGACAAGACACATACATAAGCAACGAAAGGAACTCGGAATACCGGCACTAGCGAAAGCCAGTGGTAGGGTTAAACCTGTTAATGGGTATCCAAACCTCCCCTTTCTCTATCCCGTTTCCCTACAGTCTATTGCGCTGCATTGAATTAAATTTGCTTCAGAGGTCTCAAGAGGAGATAATGAGATGTGAAAAAATATGTAAAAATGACAGACGAAAGGAGATGACAACAGCTAATGATGTTCCAATAGTGTTCCTTCAGGTAAAAATACAAAAGAATTCATTCCTTTCTTATAAAAAAAGGGTAATAGTTTTTGTTTGTTTGTTATGACAATAAGCCATGTTATTTAAGGCACCATTTTAAGATTCAATGGCACATATGTATTTTTACATTAGTAAGATTTCCTGCCCCTTCTCATTTCTCCCGTTTTCCAGTGGCAATTAAAACTCGTTGCTTACACCTTTGATTCTTCTTCTTTTGTTTATTTTTTAATTGAATAACTTGTTCTTTTCCTGATATAGCTGAAATATTGCTTACTTCACGTTAAAATCTAACACATCAACAAATCTTCAGCTGATTGGGATGTTTTACTGCCGATATAACTCCGAGTGTGTGAAAGCTTACTAGTATTTGGTGTTTTTCTTTAAGGTCAAATCATTCCACTTGAATCCAAATCTGTGGAATTGATATGTTGACATACAGATATTGATCTTTCTAAGTTGGAAAAAAATAATTGTGGTCAACGTAAGTATTTGTCGCAGACTAAACCTTATCATATAATTGCGTGCTTTAAAATTGATTAGCCGTTGTTGATGAATCTAGGGCTGTTTTTACTTGGAACCCTAGAGTAGCAAAGGAATTAGAATTATTTTGTTATCTTTATTCTGATTCGTTACTCAATTCGCGCCATTTGAACTCGAGTAACCCTTGAAAATTCGAGGGTAGCTAGAGTTCGACTCTTCAAAATGGCGGAAATAAAATCGACCAATCAGATTGGAGCATTTACAAAATTCTTTATCAGGGCCACATACTTCCGGTTCAAGAGTCGAACTCGAGTTTTGATGAGGTTGCGTTCATGCGGGACTCGAGTTACAACTGAAAACATTCCATGTGATTTATAGTCTAATAGACGCCTCTAGTTTGGAAAAAAGAACATTTTCATGTAGCAATTTAATATTTTTAACACACATATATTTAGAATTCTTAAAACTCAGATCGTATTAATTTTTGAGTTTTCAATATGCAAATGTACCTGTAATTTTAAATCATTCAACTTCTTATAAACAAATCTTCGGCCGATTCCACCGGTTCCAATAATAAGTACAGTTTTTTCACTAAGTTGTATACTTTGTTGGTCCATCTGTAAATCAAATGAATGTTTCAATTTTTTTTATTATTATTAAAGAAACAGGAAGAGATATTAATAAATAACGAGAGAGATGCCGCAACGAAAAACTTTATTTAATTTGGAGTTGCTACCACTATTAGAATAAACAATTTCTAAATTTAATAACGTTGGCTGCCAAATAAATTGTACGGGCATAAAATGACTACAAAACATTTTTCGTTTTATAAAACATTCCAAAAAAGATTGTTCACGCGCATTTTGAGATACGCATAAAACCTAATTTAGTACTGCATAGAAATTCTAAAAAAAAAGACGGAAAACAAAGTGTCTGAATTTTGAAAGCATGCATATTGTTAATAACCATCTCGCTCGCCAGAATATGAATATTACGAAGCTGTGCTTCATGTTCTGTTTCGGGGGCGTTTCATTGTTATTTTACAATTTGCAACTAACAAAATCTAGATACTCTTCCTATTTTTCTGGCCTTCTTTTAATTTCATGATTACCTTGATCTTGAATATCTTCGATTTGACTTGCTACTGTGTGCCTGAACCATTAAAGTAATTATCTAAAAGGAAACTCCTTCAAACAACTTTATTGTAAAATGATAGCCTTCCCTCTTCCCCTGTTCAATGTACATTCTCCTCCATCAATAATTTTGCGGAGTCAGTTACTTAATAAACATATTGGACACAATTAATTCTTGCAAGCGATGTACAGACGACCCTAAATGATAAAGCTTAGAGAAAAAAGGAACTGATCGACACTTACATTTATTATGTTATATACAAGTTAAATCTGAAAAACAAGATATGGTGTAGCACATCAGTTGTCATCTCCATAGTAACCGGCACGTGGACTGATAGGGTACGTCCCGGGTGGTCCATAGGGGGATCATAACATTACTGTGGGCTAGTAAAGTCCACTTTATCAGTAAAACATCGAAAGGGTGAGCAGACAGAGCCCTGACCTTAAGTCACCTTCGAAAAATTAAGCAGACTGTAAATTATATTTGCCGACACTCATACTATATACAAATTCAATATTTCCATCAGTTTGCTATAAAGTAAGTGAGAACCGAACCGTCAGTCAAAAGAACGAACAATCTGGGAAACAGATATCCCATAGCAATCCACAAGATCGTGATGTCGACCGTAAATCAAATTTTTTCAAGTTTCAAGACCAAAAGCTCTACCAACTTGACCTGTACCTTGCAGTGGTATATTCATATATCAGGTTGGGAATAATCCCAGTTGGGATAAAATATCTCAAATGGGATAATTTATCTCAATTGGGATAAACGGTATATCCCAATTTGAATAATTAATTAGTTTTTATGGATTATTTTTACATATTGGAATGGCGCGTAACACAACTCACAATAAACTGCGTGACTTCAGTACTTAAATAACATATTGTTATCTTCTAAATGATGCTGCATTTCAAGGGTAGATACATTTTAACAACCCTAAAAATATACATTTTATTTTATCAAATTTCAAATTGATCACTGTTGTCATTGGTTAAATTATAAAAACAGAAGAAGGGGGAAACTGTCAAATTCTAAATTGATCACTGTTGTAAATGGCTAAAATTATGAAAACAGAAAAAGGGGGAAATGTGTAAAAATGTATTGAAATAGTGCTGAAGTTTAGATATTTAAAGATATTCAGTTATATTGTAGTATCAAACACTGTGGTTAAAAAAAT
>MJUU01037388.1:0-19127 GCA_002080025.1 Modiolus philippinarum | reverse complement strand
CTAAATATACGGACATAAACATGAAATCACAAGAGACTACTAGCAGTAGTAGTCAGCTCCAGACCCATTACCAACTGACAAATTAAGTTATGTACCCTCAGTATACAGCTTCCATCAAGATCCCTTCCTGTGAGGAGTTTAGCATAATGATTTCATGTATATACCGGAATACATAACCCGTGTCCATGCAATACTGATTTTAGAAATATAGAATGTGTTTAGTTAAAATGCAAAGATCCTATCAAAAAATCAATGTTAATACCAAAGAAGGCCATACGTAATGACTTGACGACAATACCGTAATTATAACCCTTATGAATTAGACGATTTAAAGGTTTTATAAGTTTGTTAGGCGAGTGTAAGTATTTTTTACTTTTATGTAAAACATTACCATGAAATAAGGGGTGTAAAATGCCAGCCTTGATAAGATGTTTACAGGTTGCATTGTATTTACGAACTAAGTCTTTATATCGATGATAAAATTTAGTAAAGGTTTTAACTAGTTTATGATAACGAAAACCTTGATGTAATAGTTTTTCAGTTATGAAAAGATTCCGTTCATTAAAATCGCAAACTTTATTACATATTCATATTCAGAGTTCATATTGCTTGTTGGTTGAATTTCTCCTTGAGGATGTGATAATTGTGGCATCGAAGATTGAAACTCCTTTATTCTGCAAAGCTGACCTGATACACAACAGGTGACTAGTATAAGGTTTTTCATAAGCGGGTGTTCCTCTCCCGAATGTGGCATCAGAATTAAATCTTTGTGTCCTGGCAGTCTAGCAGGAGTAGAAATTAAAGCTGAAATTAACAGAGGATACCAATTTTGAGTTGGCCAAAAAGGTACAATCAAAATGGCTTTATCTACTTTATCATCAAAGATTTTATTAAGTATTCTCCCTATCAGTCTAAAGGGAGGAAAAAATAGATGGTAAAAAATCTGACCATTTAATAGAAAAAGCATCAGTGGCAAAAGCTTCTGGGTCATATGACCAAGATATAAACTTGTCGAGTTGTTTGTTTACTCGTTTTGCAAACAAATCTACGTCTGGTGTGAAAAAATGATTACACACCATTTGAAATATAACATTTTTCAATTTCCATTCTTTAGAATCTGAGAAATTTCTTGACATGATATCTGCTTTTATGTTTTGCTCTCCTGGAATATGTTGTGCCGATATGTAAATATTTCTATCTGAGCACCAATTCCATATGTCTGAAGCAAGGAGATCAAGCTCCAAAGAAGTCATTCCACCCATATTATTGATATATGAGACTGCTGTAGAATTATCACATTTAATGCAAATAAGAAGAGACTTTGACTCTGAGAAAAATGTTTTCAGTGATAGAAATATTGCTAATACTAGTAATTCTAAATAGTTGATATGGTGAGTAGATTCTTGCAATGACCATCTACCACCAGTGGTTTTGCCACCAAAACGAACACAACGAACAGTGATAAAATCTTTTGAATTTTCTCATCAGTCAAAAATACTTTAAATTCAAGGGAGTCTATTATCAGACCAAAGAATATAATTCTTTGGGTAGGTATCAAGGCTGACTTTTTGAAATTGACTCTAAAGCCAAGATTATCAAATTCATTTACAATAAATTGTGTTTCCATTGAACACTTCTGGAAATCTCTATTATCTAGCAATTAGTGTGTCATCAATATAATAACAGCACTTAATGCCATATTTTCTAAATCTTGGAAAGATTGGTCTCATCACTTTTGTGAAAATTCTTGGTGCTGAAGCAATGCCAAAGGGGAGGACACAGAATCTGTATAAGGTGTCCCTCCAAAAGAAGGATAAAAATTTCCTAAATTCTGGATGTATGCTAATGCTAAAGTAGGCATCCTTCAAATCAATTGATGTCATGAAATCTTTTTCTTGTATCAGTTCTAAAGCATAATTAAAATTTTCTTGTTTGAAGTGATGGTATACAATAAATTCATTTAAGTTTCTTAAATTTGTTACTGGTCTCAAACTTCCATCCTTTTTTGGTACCAGAAAAATATTCGAAATAAACTCATCAGTTTTCTGAGGAACTATCTCTAAAGCACCTTTTTGTAATAGGGTATTAACCTCTGCATCAACTAACTCAGACTCACTTTTTGAAAAAGGTATTTCTTTTGGTAAAGAGCTTTTGGTGAGGATATTCAGTAAATTCAATTTTATAGCCACTGACAATATCCAAAATCCACTCATCATTAGTATATTTTTCCAATAATTATAATTCAATTTTCTTACCTTATCTATTGGTAATTGTAGTTCTGGTAGCTTGTCTTCTTTTGACCGCCTCTGAGGTTGAGTTGACTTGATCCTCGACCTCTCTGGTAGTTGTGACGATTTCTGCCTCTTGGCACATGAACTACTGCCTGATTGCCCTGTTGACCCCCGTCTGCAACAGGGCCTTTGAAGTTTAAATTATAATTGTATCCTTTAGAACGATTTCCAAACTTCGTTATTCCAATCGGGTACTTACTGATGTCCCCAAGTTCCCTGAGTCTGGCAGTGCAGTTGTCACCAAATAAATTGTTAGTTATTGGGACATCAGCGTTACAAATCTTCTTGTAACGATTGGATATAGAACTTTTCATTTCAAATCTCCTCTTTTGGGACAAATGGTAAAAACTGTGTCCCAGCAAACTGATAGAATCAGTTAATAACTCCTTTGTCTTACTTGGATCTAAAGGTTCTTTTCCCTTTGATAACTGGTCAGCCAGTTGGAGGATTGGAACAATACCCAAGGCCATAGTCTTTTGATTTTCTTGCAAATTTAAATCATTGCTGTATGTTTGCTTACTAAAAGCATCCCATATTTCTTTGTTGACCCTTGGGGCACAGAGATTTTCACAATTTTCAGGCTTTAAATGTCTTTTGGCAATATCCAATATGGTATCTTTATTGGATTTTACAGAAACAGATGCATTTACAGCTTTAGCCAACGCTGCACCTATTGCAGGGCCTGTCTTTTCCTGTGTGTTAAACTGGGGAATATCCCATTGTATTTCCTCCTCAAGATTATTATTAACATCAACACCTAATTGATTACTTGTTTCAAGTGAGGAGTTATCAAATGCCTGTTAAAAGGCCTCTTGTGGATCAACACCTGGGTTGTCCATGAAGTGAGTGCCAGTATGATCTGACAAACAGTCAAGATCAAAGTCATTAAAATCATAATCTATTTGGGCATCCTCATAAGAGTCCCCTAGGCTAATGAACTGCCTTGCAGGCCTAGCACAAAAATCATTGTCAATTGTTCTAGTGACGGTTTCAGGAATTTGCCGGCGAAAAGCCTGATTAGAATTATAGAGCGTTTGGGCTTCCGTATTTGCCACACTATTGCATTCCATATTGTTGGAAACGCTGCGCTACGTAGTTTAATCGGCAATATAAGTTTGAAACATGTTTGACAAAGTTGAAATTGAACTAGCCATGCTGTTGAGATTTCAGCTCATTCAAATTTACATTAGACAAGTTACTAGTAACTGTCTTTTTTATTGCCGTACGTTTAGCAATTTTAGGCTTGACAATATTCAATACTTCAGACGACTTTCTCTTAGTCGTCGAACCTCCTTTAATCATTCGGCCTTTCTTTTGACCGTCATTAGATGTAACCGCTCTGGTTTGTATTTTGTCAGTTTTATTTAATAAATTCTCATTTTCATTTTACGGATTTGAATACTACACACCTGTGTACCAGTGTACAGGTAAACACTGTATTTATAAATATAATTACTTCAACTTAGACAACGTCTTAAGTGAAGAGACTGAGAATATCACAACCAGAACTTCGTTCTTGGTTAAATAAAATATTCTGGACAGCGTCCTAGAATTTTATTTTAATTTTATAATAAATATATTTCGAGCATGTAACCTCGCCGCTCGAAAAATAACAATGGCGATTGTAGTGTGGTCTTGCTTATATACCATGTCGGGGATCACGTGATATACAGGTTGTGATATAGGACCAGTTTTGACTTCTTTGAAAAGAGCTTTTTACATTGTACCTCGTCGCACTCGGGAAATGATATGCTCGATAAAAACCTTCGAGACCGAAGGCGAAACGTATTTGAATCGTTTTTAGGTAATGAAAGCAATGGATTTAACCTTTACAGGAAAAGTGTCGTTTATTAATTTTGTCGGGCTTTCTTTCATTGCATATGAATTAACCAGTTAAATATGAGCACTGATAAACAATTGGAATGGTAGCTTATCAAACAAAGTACCTACTAAAAGCTGTTTGCTGTTCCGGGAAAGGAAATGAATATGGTAAATCTTTCATTAAATCAAAGCAGGTAAAATTGCATATTATAAATACTGATTTTGACAAGTGACATGCAATAGGCAAATCTTAACTTACCTTAGTTTATTGAATCAAAATTTAATGAAGAATACTTCATCTGTACATCTTTTGGGGTTGAATTCGTTGAAAGCTAAAATGAATTGGATTTCCCAATGCAGTCAAATAAATGCAATCTATACAGATGATGACATAAGTATAACGAAATTCAATAAAACCCAACACGTTTTTTTTTTGGAGAACTACCAATTCAGATTAAAAAAGCGCATTATACAAAACAACAAAATATCGAATATATTGTAAATTCAATTTGTGCATAATTATGCGCACTTCGACAATTAATGCCTTTTCAGTGTAGATCAAATCAAAATATTTGGAAACCAGTATACCGAAACACGTGTATAATCTAATAGAGAACAAATTATAAATAGAATCTAAAAGGGAAAGCCAAAATCAGCTTAGGGTAGAGCCATGCAAGAGTGAGATACAAAAAAATGTACCCATGGTTTTAAATAAAATTTTCTAAAATTTAGATACCACAAGTTTGAAAAAAAAACGGTTTTCGGGCCATCACCGAAGTACTGGCTACTGCGTTGATAAATACCCAAGGTTTAGCAGAGGAATCGTTCAAATCATAATAAATAACAAAATACCGGAGTTACTGTAAATTTGATTTCTGCATAACAGGATAAATTATGCATACAAAAGCAAATGCGAAGATTCTATGACTTGTTGGTGGTGCCAAATTGCGAATGTAAATTGGAACTCAATGTGGAACTGATAATCAGTGGATAAAATATAGGTGTCATTAAATGATAACTTCGGGAATAGAAAATAGAGACAACTTCGGTGGAAAATTCTGCTTATTTTCAAATCTATTGAAGATTTATTGAAAACGATCAACAGGCCGAAAAGCTCTTTTCATTTTTTTTAATCATTGTAATTGGGAAAATACTATTGATTGATTATAACATTCACTGTATAAAAAATTAAGGGTAAGATCGCCTGCATCCACAATACCGACAAAAAGTACATCAGCTCCACCAAGCAGGTGGATAATTTGGAGATGAGGTTCATCGACTTGGTGCACTTCATGCGCAGCAGCCTGGATACCCCGACCAAGAACCTCAATGCAAGACCACGAGGGTGAGATTTTGTGATGTCCATGAGCTGATGATTCGTACGAGGATATTTACCTACGATTATCTGGATGGACTGACCAAGCTGGAGGACGGCCTACTCCCACCCAAGTAAGCCTTCTACAGCACATTCTTCATGGAGCATATCTGAGACGAGGATGTGCAAAACCCTACACGATAACAACGACATCTGCCTAGAAAACAACCTGTATCTGATACGGACATGCTATTGATGTTCGAGAGGAGGACCAAGGTTGGGTGCCCACGATTTTTCACCCCCATGGTCGACTAGTCAAACAACCCCGAAATGGAGACCTACGATTAACCCAACCCAACAAGTACCTGCAATACCTAGATGTCAATAACCTCTACTTGTGATCCATGCCACAACCCGTAGTGACGGCAGACTTCAAGTGGATGGAACCGGAGATCGACGAGATCCTTAAGTACCCGACTACCACGAAATGGCGACATCACAAAGTGTGACGTCGAATACCCACGGCCTCTCTACGACGCCCACAATTCGTATCCTTTTGAACCCGAGAACTTGGAGATCGGCAATGTGCACAAGCTAGTGAGAGCGAGTAGAGTATACACTCCAGTATCGACATCTCAAGATGTATTGGGGGATAAGGCTCACCAAAGTCCATCGGATCACAGGATTCGGGCAATTCCCATGGCTCCAGCAATACGGAGATCTGAATACTGGTCTTCGTGCCAAGGCCAAGACCTACTTTAAGAAGGAATTATTCTAGCTAAGGCTCAATTCGGTCCTTGGCAAGACAAAAGATAATATCCGGAAGCGGGTCGACGCCCGACTGGTGGCCATCCTTAAGCACACCCTGAAGCTCGTGGCCAAGTCCAACTTCAACCGCACATTTTGAAGCTCCTGATATACGGCTTCCACTACGGATTCATGACAAAAATTACGGTGGATACTCTTCGCCGACACCGACAGCATGGCTTGGTAGATCAAGACCGGAGACCTCTACCAGGATATCGCCTTAAAGTTCAAGCCAAATTCCACAGCTCTAACTATTCCATGCGCATCCATCCGCTATTGGAAAGTTTTTGAATGTTCAAGGACGCGTGTGGCGGTAGGGCCATGAACGATTTCGTTTAGTCGGTTAACGTTATCAGCCTTCAAGAGTAATGACGGTAAGGCCACGCCGAGTGAAAAGGGGTCATTAAGAGCGCCAACAAGCGCAGCATTGCCTTGAAGGACTACAAGCGATTCATTGAAACCAAGCTGGAGATCTATAAACCTATGAGCATCCTCCATAGTCACCTTAACATGATTTCATGAGGCTCCGGACGAGCTATACGCCTTCAAGGTGGATGACGTTCAAGCACCAAGAACGTCCTCAAGAACAGCTTCGTCTTCGAGGACTACAAGCGATGACTCGACACCCAGCTGGAGATTCATATGCTGATGAGTGTTCTTCGTAGTCACCTACAGATCTACGCCGAGATCAACAAGATTGCTCTCTCGGCCATGGACGATAAGCGCCAAATCCTTCTAAACGGATTCCGCTCCCTCACGAACGGCCACCGCCGAATTTAGATAAATAAGCAGCATACGAGTGAACGGCATTCTTCTCCCCACAAGACCATCTGGAATGTGGAGCTTGAGGAAGGTATTTTGGCCCAAAGGGCTCAGAGTAGTATTCAAGCGCAATGTTTTACCACTAACCTCACGACCCATCGAATGTAGCATCCTGATTTATTCCAACGGCGATGGCCTCTGCACCCTCTGGACGTGTTTGCACCAGTTTAGAGCGTTCACTATTGTTTGCAAGAAATGAAAAGCCTTTGGCAAAATCAGATGCTCGAGTAGGTAATTTTCGAGCTCTAGATATCTGGATTAATTTGGATCCCACTTGAAATACCGTACAGTTGGTTATTTTCGCGGGGTTCTAATTTCTTGTATTTAGTTGTCAAAATTAAATCGTCAAAATAAATTCTGCCAAATTTTATTCTACAGTTTATATATTTAAACAAGTATATTGAATTTATAACATTTTTTTTCAAATTGTAACCTTTGGAAATTAATTAATATTTATCACAACGGCTTTGATATCTCTATATGTATTGTACATTAATGAAGGGAAGGCAAACAGGAAACACTTACAATGGCCGAACATTACAATTACATGCCACAATCAACCATGGAACTGCACAAGAAAAACAATAAAATGACAAAAGATTGATTTATTGATTGAATATTGTTTAACGTCTACTAAGCAATATTTCAGCTATATCAAGACGAGAACAAGTTTGTTAATAAACAATCACTTTGGGGTATGGAAAGGGCCATGGGACGGGTATTTCTGACTGCCACTGGAAAAGTAGGGTGAAATCGTCAAGGGCGAGGAATTTAGCCATGTAGCCGATCATCTACGGACCACCCCAAAAAGAGCTTGCTACAAGGGTTCTTTAACGTGCAGGAGGCGTGGCATTTCCTCCAACACGTGGACCTGAGTTTACATCCCATCCGAAAGATAGGTTGTGTATTTATTAATCCTGCACAACCACGGAATGGGTCCTATTTCTATATCCCGGGACCCTCGGGGTCAGCCTCCGTTTAGGAGGGGTCACACCCCGCAAGCCAGAGATACTAGGTCCTATTTCTATATCCCGGGGTTCCCTCGGGGTCCTCTGTTAGGAAGACTAACACTCCAAGATCAGAGGATGCTGCGGGCCTATTCATAAGCCGTACCGCGCACGGCGGAAATGACAAAAGACAAACAAGGATAACGATAGGAACTCGGGATAGCCGGACTTGGTACCGGCACTAGCAACAGCTAGCGGTAGGGTTAAACCGGTTTATGGAGACCGAAACCTCCCCTTTTCTCTATCCCGTTTCCCTATAGGATAATTAACATACAAATAAAACAAATACAGCTAGACCACTAACTCTAAGACCACAATCTTGAAAAGGAAAGAACAGACAAAAAGTAATTTAGAAATATGGGTCGAGGAGTGTTCGCCGCTAAACTGCCGGCTAGCTCAAGGAGCCTAGTCTGCTGGTAAAACACTGTCGCACTACGGAATAATAATCAAATTCAAAACTTCCCGAAGGGTTTGGTAAAGAATCATCATGGATTTCAGTAGACATCGGCAGTATCAGTGAGAGGCCAGTATAATTGTAAAATCTTCAGGTCATTGGATCCCAAATCCAATTTAACGGAATCATGAAGAATATCCCCTAGTATGTAAAGAATGTAAGTAACGTCCCAGTTTTTCTTGCTTTTTTTTATCATTTCTAAACTTTATATTCAGGCCAAGCTGTGCAGGTGACAAATATTTTCAATTACTGCAAATGCACGTACTAGCATAAATTACATATAATTTACTAAATAATTGATGAATTGCAATAAGAAATATTTAAAATGAAATGATCATTATTATTCTTTTCTTTAATATATCATGTTGATCAACACTTATCATAACCGAAACTCACTTCTCTTCAGTAACAAGGGAAATATTTTGTTCTGTATTTTACGTAATCGCAAAAATAAAGACCGCCAAAATTTTTCTTTAGGTTAATCACAGAGATCACTTTTCGGACATTGTTTTCAGACCAAATGAACAATTCTTACTTGGACAGTGACCAAGAACTAGCCTTCGCTTTCTGCCTACCCCTGTGAAATCACAGAGATCACTTTTCGGACATTGTTTTCAGACCAAATGAACAATTCTTACTTGGACAGTGACCAAGAACTAGCCTTCGCTTTCTGCCTACCCCTGTGAAAAAAGAACGATATTTGTCTCTTAAAAATGCCATTGGGTATTAATAGTTTACACTTTTTTCTAAATCTGACTAGAATATAAAACCGGTACTTAAAGTGACAAAAACAGAGCTGTAGATTTCTTTACGCCGTGTTTGATGACATTCGGCAATCAAGACATTATTGAACACTTATGTCAAACTGTACCTAGAGGCGTCCAGAGACGCCATTTGGTGGTGAAGAGTTAATGCGAATAATGATTATGATACCTAAAATAAATAATAAAAGGGGTGATTTTGATTTCACTGTTAATAATTTTCCTTTTTTTTGGCGGCGAAATTCCTCTAGCTCTATCCTACGGGATGCATATTTCTCACTGGTGCGATTCGCATGCGTATGTTCAAGTCTTGACGATTTTTTCCCATGTCTTTGGATTTCGATTTTTGTGGTCTTCGCTTCCAATGTTCCTTCGATATTCTACTGCCGTTGTTTGGTGAACGTAACCTCAATATCACAGCAAAACTTTTACAACAGGGTTACATATTTCATAAGTTACTGAATACATTTGAGAAGTCTAATTATATATATATATATATATATATATATATATATGGACATTCAATATCTAAATACAGCATTACTCGCAACCTGCTTATTCTAAGGGCATTTCTAATCTTCTTTTTTACAGAAACGTTATTAAAATGCCAGAAACTAATTAATTAAAGATTCAGAAAAACTGAGATATTACTTACATTCTTTACTGAATAGGGATATCAACAAGAAACTCTGCTAACATTCGTTAAATTAGCTTTGAGATCAAGTGACCTGATAGTGCCGATGTCTCCTGAAAAATATGATGATTCTTGACCAAACCCTTTGGGAAGTTTTGAGTTTGATTTTTCTTCCGTAATGCGGCAGTGTTTTACCGACAGATTAGGCTCCTTGAACTAGCCGGCGTTTAGCGGCGAGCACCCCTTGGCCCATTTTTTGACACGTTTTGACATTTTCTGTCCTTTCAAGATTGTGGTCATGAAGTCAGTAGTCTACATGTACCTGTATTAGGTTTTATTGATATGTTTTTTTAGTATAGGGAAACGGGACAGATAAACGGGAGGTTCTGGTACCCAATAACTAGTTTAACTCTACTGCTGGCTTTTGCTAGTGTCGGTACCAAGTCCGGCTGTACCGAGTTCCTATATATCGTTGTTTACGCTTGTCTTTTGTCTCATTTGTGTTTTTCGTACGTAGTTCCCTGACAGATTGTGGCATTTAATTGTAATTTTCAGCCATTGTAGATGTTTTCTGCTATCTATTCTTAACTCACCTGGCTATGCAAGGGTGAGCTTTTTGCCATCACTTGGCGTCCGTCGTCCGTCCGTCCGTCGTAAACTTTTCATTCAAAGATCTTCTCCTTTGAAACCACTGGGGCAATTGGGACCAAACTTGGTCACAATAGTCCTTGGTTGGTCCCCTTTAAAAATTGTATCCGGCATGTCCGTTCTTATCCAAGATGGCCGCCAGCGGGGAACATAGTTTTAACATTGGACCCTATGGAAATTGCATTCAAAGATCTTCTTCTCAGACACTACCTGTCCAATTATAACCAAACTTAGACACAATGGTCCTTAGATGGTCCCTTCCAAAAAAGGTATCCGGCAAGTACTTACCTAATCCAAGATAGCCGCCAGCGGGGAACATATTTTTAACATTGGACCCTATGGGAAAGACATTCAAAGATCTTCTTCTCAGAAACTACCAGTCCAATTATAACCAAACTTAGACACAGTGGTCCTTAGATGGTCCCTTCCAAAAAAAGGTATCCGACAGGTCTGTACCTAATCCAAGATGGTCGCCATCGGGCCGGGGAACATAGTTTTAACATTGGACCCTATGGAAATTGCATTCAAAGATCTTCTTCTCAGAAACTACTTGTCCAATTATTACCAAACTTAGACACAATGGTCCTTAGATGGTCCCTTCCAAAAATGGTATTCGACAGGTCCGTACCTAATCCAAGATGGCACCCAGATGGGAACATAGTTTGAACATTGGAACCTATGGAAATTACATTCAAAGATCTTCTTCTCAGAAACTACCAGACCAATTATAACCAAACTTAGTCACAATGGTCCTTAGATGGTCCCTTCCAAAAAAGGTATCCAGCAAGTCCGTACCTAATCCAAGATGGCCGGCAGCGGGGAACATAGTTTTAACATTGGACCCTATGGGAAAGACATTCAAAGATCTTCTCAGAAACTTCTAGTCCAATTATAACCAAACTTAGTCACAATGGTCCTTAGATGGTCCTTCCCAAAAAGGTATCTCGCAGGTCCGTACCTCATCCAAGATGGCCGCCAGCGGGAACAAAGTTTTAACATTGACCCTATGGAAAAGACATCAAAGATATTCTTCTCAGAAATTACAAGCCCAATTATAGCCAAACTTAGTCTCAATGGTCCTAAGTTGGTCCTTTCCAAAAAAGGTATCTCGCAGGTCTGTACCTCATCCAAGATGGCCGCCAGCGAGAACATAGTTTTAACATTGGACCCTATGGAATATACATTTAAAAATCTTCTTCTCAGAAACTACTGGTCCAATCAGAACCAAACTAAGCCACAATGGACCTTAGCTGGTCCCATCCAAAAATGTATCTGGCAGGTTCATACCTCATCCAAGATGGCCACCATCTGGAACATAGTTTTTACATTGGCCCTTTTGATTTTAAGGGGAACCTCTGCCCAAATTTTTGAATTTTTTTTTAATTGTGGTCTGAATGTTTCAATTTTAGCATTATGTATTACCTTGATTATAAGGTGAACCCCTGTCCAAATTTTTTTTGAATGTTCTGTTATGGGTTGTGATGGATGGTGGATCTTTCAGTTGCTATGGAAAGCAAACAAGAGTACTGTAATTTTAGAAAAAAAAATATTCTGCTAAATTTTATGTTTTGTTTTTCCTATTGGAATTGCCTTTTATCTATGTCAGCCATGGTCCAGGTGAGCGATACAGGCTCTTGAGAGCCTCTTGTTTTACATTTACAGCAGAAGTTTACAAATTCTTCTGGAATGATGTCAAAATCCCTTTGGTGGGTGTTTAAATGAAAGCTTGGATGCAAGTAAATTTTGAGCAAGCCAGCGACAGAGACTTATAAGATGCATTACAAAGGAAGGAAACCAAAAGACTTTTTAAAAAAAACTGGAGATCTACAACTCGCCTATATGTTGATCAAAAATAGTCTTATCAAATATTGCTTATAGAATTAAACCTGATTTAAAAACATAAGTAGTGAAATACAAAAACGCTTCCTCAAAGATAGATGTATAGGTGAATGTACAAGATTGATATTTGATTTGGTTTTTGATACTATTGAGCGTTTGATAAAGACAAAGCTATGTGTAATTTTACTGAAAAAAAATCGAAATAATCAAAACCCTTTTTTAATTTCTAGGCATATAGAGAACTCACATACCTTTGAAGCGTTTCTTTACTTTAAACATTTTGGCCCTCCAAATTTTTGTGTTACCCACCCCCTCATGTTTATGCTAGGTTTACACCGCCGATCAGACCACCTCGATCAACTCGACAATGCTGTTTTATCCCGATCAACGTCATAAAATTCATTGATCGAGCTAGCTCACGACGTCCATTCGATCTTTACCCGATTTAACACGACTAACACTCGACCACTCTCGATCTCTTTACGATTCACGTACGACTTATGCTCCACCCACATTTGACCAACCAGACTTTGTCAGACTGGGCCAGATTAAAGCCCGATTTGTGTTTGATTAACTAGACCTGGTCGGGAGAAGATCGAGAAATGGTCGAGTGTGCTCGAGTTTGTCCTGTTAGTACGTTTGTATATACGGGGGTAAAATGTAACAATTCAGGGAACAGTTCAGCATGGTGGAAGAGCAGCACAATTTGTGGCCGATGTGGCTGATGCTTCAAAGAAAAGATGATAACTGTGATAGATCTAGAGTAGCAGAGAAGGTGGGTCTGACACAGAAAGTGTGTAGTTTGGGTTTTACAATAGCAAATGCTTCAAAGTCATCATTACAGAGGAATGAATAGAAAAAAGAGGGGAAACGGGGAATGTGTCAAAGAGACAACGACCCAAAGGGGAGCAATGGTCGCTTTAACATACTAGCAGGCCATCCTCAACATGCGTCAGAATGCGACTGTGCGTTTTTTTTTTTCTGTCATTGCATGTGGGACTAATCTGATACATAAAACAGAAGACATATCATCAATGATATCGGTGGGAACTAGATTTACAGTAGTTTCCATGTAAAGCTTTAAACCTGATTTCTGTAGAAATCCGGTTTTTAGAAAGTGAATATAGCGAGCGGCTGCCCGTTTGGTACATTTTGCCGGTGCAAATTTTAAAGATTTTTTTTAGTTTCTAGTAAATGTTACAAATATTCAAAATAGCATTTTTCTGATGGGATTTAGCTTGAATCATATCTTTTTCTGATTGGATTTAGCTTGAATCATATCTAGTGATAAGAGTACAAACCTGCTCGGAAGAAATAATATAGTTAATTCTTGAATTCATGTATTTAGTGAATCTGTTTTTGGGGTGTGTATATTGGGTACATCTTGGTTTCAATTTCAAATTCTGTCAGCATAACTATATTCGATCGAATTTAAGCCCTCTGCACATCATCCTTTAATTATACTAGAAGCATGCACAGTCTGATATTCTTTTCTACAATCCTGATATAGCAAGATTGAGCTTTTGCCATTATTTTGTGTCCATTGTCCATGAACTTTGCATTCAAATATCTTCTATCCAGAAACCGCCGAGTCATGATAGACCTCGATTGGTTCAATGCGAAAAAAGTCATGTCCGTTTCTAATCAAATACAATCGCCAACTGGGAATATACCAGTAGTTTTAAATTGGATCTTATGGGAAAACTCATTTAAACGTTACCTCTAAAACTCCTAAGCCAATAAGACCAAGCTTGTTACGATTGCCAAATGATGGTCCCTTTTTAAAATAGTGTCTGTCATATCGTCAGCTAATACAAGATGACTGCCAAAGGGGAACAAAGTTAAACATTGTACCAGAAGGATTTTCACTGGACCAATTACAGACAAAATTGGTCAAAGTAGTCCTTGGATTTTCCAATTTCAAAATAGTATCCATGAAATCCAAGATGGCCTACAACGGGGAAGATAATTAAATATTCGACACACCTTAGATATCCACTCAAATACTTTGTACTCTTAAACTACTTTGCCAATTGGTCAAAATTGAAAACAAGAGTCATTGGCTGGTCCCCACTTGAGATAGTAACCAGCATATTCTCATCATATCAAAGATGATCACCAGCCAAACTTGATCACAATAGTCATTAAAGTCCTTTGGATTGCTCCTTTAAAAACTGAAGTAAAGCCCTAGAGAGAGACTGAAGCTCTTGAAAGCCTCATGTTCTGCTATTGTGAAAAGAAGACATGATGTCGTGTTAAATCGAGTAAAGGTCTTGAGTGGTCGAGTTAAAGTCGGATACAGGTCGGGAAAAAATCGGGTTATGGTCGGGAAGATCTTGTATAGAAAAAAAGAAAAAACCGTGTTAGTCGAGTAATGATCGAGTACTAATCGAGTTGATCTGGAAGCGACTCGGCATAAATCGAGAAGCGAATGAGTTAAAGTCGGGTAGAAGTCGGCATGATCGGATAAAATTTTGAACCTCGATCAAGACCGATCCCTTTTCGACCTCTTTACGACTACCTCGATCAGACCCCGATTGATTCCCGACCTGTTCTCGACATATAATGCACACGACCTCTACACGATATTTTTTGACATGTCAAAAATATTCGGGAACACGGCTCGAGTTCAGCAGAGTTAGTAAGATCGCCCCGATTTGGTTAGAAGACCGAACCCGAGCATTCAAGATCAGTGTCACTATCAATGAATATTCATGAATATTCACAGATCGAGTTCGGTCGAGTTGCTTTGATCGGCAGTGTAAACCTACCATTACATGTCTAAAGAAATTCATGAAAACTTCTTTAATTTTCTATGTGATAGTAAAAAAGACAAAATTAAAAAGATTGTCATTGTAAGAAATAGGGCTTGAAGTTGCCACATTTAGAATCATTTTGCTATGGTTTAAAAGTTACATGGCTCTATAAACTTCTTGATCCTCTTAATATCTCTCGATGGAAAATTTTACTGTTGAAACGGATTCAAAAATAGGTTGATAATAAATTAATATACTATAAGAGGGAAGGAAAAAATATCCTGGCAAGTAAATTAAATCCCTTCCGGAGGGATATCCCTTTAAAATTTTCTTTACTTAAACAACATACTAACTGTACTGCGTCTGCTGATAATATGTCTAAATAACAACTTACCCTTTATTGTGTGGAAATTACAACTTCTTTATGATAAATCGGCAAACGAATACCGTAGCAAGAACAAGGAAAGGGGAAATTCTAAGATCATAAATCCAAAATCACGGCAATTCACAGCAACACGAGTTGAGACTGTATGACAAAAACAAAACAAATAAACAAAAATGAACAAGAACGCTACAAAACTAAAGCACTAGCAGTGTGAACCCCCATAAAAACTGAGGTATCATCAGGTGCTCCGGAAGGGTAAGCACGATCTGCTCCACGCGTGGCACCCGTCACACTGCCAGTGAAAAGTCTGGTTTTTGTCACAGTCGGTGTTAGTCAGTAACGGTAACAAACTCTGGATCTACCCAAAGATATATGTTCTCATTTGTGAAACAGAAACATTGTAATGGTCTGTCAAATCGTCGTGACGACAGTAAAACGTCTGTAGTGACAATTGCAATAGTGACTGAACATACCCTTGATGTATAAGTTTTTGAGACAGTAATTTCGCTCTGTTGACAAAATCGCTGTACAAACATCAGGCGTGGTAATAGCGAATGAGTTGTGAAATTTACAAGCCATATGCCGGAGAAGTTGGAATATTATGGCTCAAATACGGGCAGTTCACTTGGAAAGTCGAAATCATCACGCTTGTCGTAAAGTTTTGTTTTCAGACGTCCAGAGTTGTCAATGTAGAGATATATGTCCAGGTATGATGCTGATGATGGTGTATCATTGGTTTCTTTGATTTCGAGTTCATTTGGGTATATAAGATGAAGGTCATCCTTAAATTCAGGATTGTTCAATGAAAGGAAATCATTTATATAACGGAAAATTGAAATTAAAGGATTTGGCTAGCTCATTGTCTTTTTTCTGAACTAGCCTTTGTATGAACCTGGCTTCATACGAATAAAGAAACAAATCTGCTAAAAATGGCGCACAATTAGTCCCCATAGGTATCCTTATTGTCTGCTGGAAAACTTGTCCTCCAAATTCTACAAATATGCTATCAATGAAGAATTCCCGCATTGTAATGACATCCTCCTCTGTATACATTTTGTGTGAATCAAGGTGGTGTTTAAAAAAAAAAGGCCCCATCTTTACCTATCACTAAATAAGAATATCTTCTTTTACCCTTTTTAGTGCAGAAAGATTGATGTATTAAATCCCAGGGTACTGAATTTAGCTTAGCTTATCGTGTGGAAGAGTAGTATAGAGAGTAGAAAAATCAAATGTTTTGACACTGTTGCAGTGGTTGAGTTCAGTTGAAAATAGATATTCTAATAAGTCTTTTCAGTTTTTGAGAATCCACATCTGATTCACTCCACTTGTTGAGTATACTTTATCACTATATATCTTGAGGCCATCTTTGACTGCAGTAAGTAATGGAGTGAGTAGCTTAGAAAGGGTTTTTGTTGTGCATTTGGCAGAACCTGCAATGTATCTCTGTTTGTAAGAGTATTGATGTAATTTAGGTTCCCAGTAGATACAAGGCAGGTTGTTGTTCTCTTCACTCAAACTGATACCAAAGGAAGACAATACTGATTTGTGATTGTTTAGTATGTCCTCCTTTGGTATGTTGAAATGTTTGTATTGTTGAAGTGTTTGTGTGTGGGGTCGCCAAAAGAGTTGTCAATGCCCATCTCCTTCATTAAGCAGTCAATGTAGTGTCTTTTGCAGATAAATGTGATGTTGTTTTGGGCATTGGCAGCTGGTACGATGATATAATTGTGATGGAGGAAGGACAATGTTTTTTCTACTTCGGGATCATCGAATATGTTTTTGAGTGGGGACTCATGGTTGTCATTAGGCGTCTCATTCGAGCTACAATCAATGACTTAATGGACCCATTCGAGCTACAATCAATGACTTAATGGACCTGATCCAGTCGGACAGTGTTTCAACATTTTCCTTCTCTCTCTTAGCCAATTGTTTGTATGAGTGATATAGTAACATAAGATAACAAATTTTACTCATGGAAGGAATTGAAAATCAAAATTTATCTTCACCACAATTTTATACAGTACAACAGTGAATTAAGTAGTATTCCAGATAATAGTCAGGCAGTGGGTGGCACATAAAAGATTCTATATTTTTTGGCCTAGGTGTATTCATTTGGTCATAAAAATACATTCCGAAAAGTTTTTACATTGAAACATGTGTTATGTCTCGAGATAATTTTTTACTGGATACATAGAGAAAAAAAAAATGTCGGGAAAAGTTTCCCGTACTTTTCGCTGAACGATGTAACTAAATCTTGGACTCAAAAAGGCAAAATAATACAGAACTTTTATCTATCTTGGTTAGTATTATTAACATCAAACATCACAAGTTTGCGTTTTTTTTTCCTCAATGTGCCACTGCACCAATGCACTTCGCCTGTTTCTTTGACGGACTGGTACTTAACTGCTATTCCAAATTCTTGGAAGAAAACAATTTTAGAGGGATGGAAAATTGATGATGTTTAATATAAATTTATTTTAAAAAATCAGGTGGAATTACAATTATTTAGAATTTTTATTCAATAGAAAATCCTGTTAATATCCACATAAAATGTGAAAAAAGAATCACAATTGGAGGATAAGAATGTTGGGATTATTTCTTTCAAATTTCTTTTTCAGTAACAAAAGGTTCAAAGCTACAGGCTTTCAAGTTTAAATCCTTCCAAATAACTCATTTCTGTACAAGTGCATCTTTTGCAAAAGACACATGGAGACATGAACTATTCAACTTTGTTATTATTATTCGTAAGATATTTTTATTATGTATATATGTACTTCTTTACTATTGGGGGAAAAGGCGGATGAACAAGGTTTTTTACTTCTCGTACATGATTGATGTATTGAACATACATGTTGACTGATACCAATGTTGCAGAGTGAAAAAAAAAGATTTTAAAAACACAAATAATATTGATATTTACTAGGAATGGTTACACGATGATCATTAAACACATGTCGGATTTTAGTTCCAATCATAAATCCAAGATGGCTGCCATTGCATATCTTAGTTTAAAGTTTGACCTTATTCGAAAATGTTGTAATTTGCTAATTCTTGAAAACACTTTTATATATCAGGTTGATATTAGGTAGGCAAGACAACATGAAAGTCATCTACCAAACTTTGCACATCTGTACCAATACAAAATACAAAATGTTGGCCTTTGCATATCTTAGTTTACCATTCGAACCTATTGGAAAATATTGTAATTTGCTAATTCTTGAAAATTCTTTTAAATATCAGATTGTCTTGATATTTAGTAGGCATGACAACCTGATAGTCATCTACCAAATTTTTCATATGTGTACCAATACGAATGACAAGTAGTCTACTTTTTCCTTTTTCCTTTTTCGACATTCAAATTTCAAAATAATTCTAAGTCCAAAATATGTGTATAAGCATATAATACTATTTTAACATTCATTTACTTTTTCGATATTCATTTACTTATTCGAAAAAAGTCATTTTGACATTCATTTACTTTTTCGATATTCATTTACTTATTCGATTTTTATTTCCTTATTCGGAAATTTTCATTTTTACATTCATTTACTTTTTCGATATTCATTTACTTATTCGATTTTCATTTA
>MJUU01037387.1:0-23686 GCA_002080025.1 Modiolus philippinarum | reverse complement strand
AAAAAAAAACACACCACATGATCATGTTTTTAAGTGCATCATTTTCAACTTGTGCATTCTCGTCTTGATGTTTCTACAAATCCGCTAGACCGATTCTGAAGATACTTGGTCATTACTGGTTTCTAACGGATATACTGTCGACAGCTAAAAAATCAAGAAACATAGAAATAGTGGGTAGTGGGTACGATACTGGTTTTGTCAGGCGACAGTATAATTTCCAGCAGGAGCCGAAGCCGCGAGCATTTTCCGACTACCAATTTCTAGTATATTGTATCTCTCATTTTTGTCTCAAGTTTGTTGTCATTCTGTTAATCATCGTCCAAGTTCTTCGGGTTTTATACTTTATTTTCATTCTCATCAGTTTCCAGAAAAGTAAGGGACATGGTTTGGTGTAAATTTAATCTCCGCCATGCGGGTTTTTAAGCCGTATTTCAAATTGATGCAACATGACCAAATGTCTATAATAATGTATCATTTGTTTATCGATTTCAAACAATTCTTTGTCCTATAGTTTTAATTCTTAAAGATGGTTTTTGTTATAAATCTATGCGTGTCAGACATATAATCAATTGATAAGGCCTTGTTCAGATTAAGCAATGTCAATCATAAAACTAAGATACCCAAATCAAACCAATGTAGGTGCACTGTATTAATATCAGAGGATTAGAGACTATAAAATACATCTAGAAGACCTGAATTCTGATTTAAGCATACCTTAAACTATAAACCAGCTCCTGCGAAAACCATTTTTTCAAGTAACAAAAAAATATACATAACTTCACGAATTAAAGTCAAATTTTCACAATTTTCATGCAGAATTTGAAACTCGATATTTTTATGGTTTTCATGAACAAATGCAAATGTAGCCAAAAGGTAGAGGAAAAACTAAATGTATATTTGATTACAATTGTAACTGTTTCCCAATAATAATGGAAACTGATAATGACGATATATATAGCAACAGTCAATTTTGAAGTTCATTGTTCAACTTTTAATGCACTGCGAAAATTGGTAAATCCCGTACTCAAATATTTTTCTGTTCTTTGAAACTAATTTACTTTGGCTAATAATGTAATTTTGACATATTTTTGTTAATGATGGGGTTTACAGCTGGACAGTACTGTCATTCCAAATGAAGAGAGTAACTTCCGTAGCACATACGACACTGTACCTACAAAAAAATTTCAAAAACTAAATTTTAAGTGTTTATCCCAAGTTTAGTTTAATAATAGTTTATTGCATTGAAATACAATAGGATTTGGCACCAGTCATACCAATTGAAATATACCTTTCTTTACCAAGAGACATATATGTCTCTGCTTTACCGCAGAAATTTATGACAGCATGGTAGATATACATATACAAAACGCAACTTTTAACATTAGAATATCTGAAATAAGTATATGTTTAATGAAAACTAGAAAAAGGTGATCTCATCACAAAAGATACCAGCACCCATAGGCAATCCTAGTATTTGCAAGAATTTTCTCACAAAGCTAAGTAAAGTTATCATCCGGAAACCATAAAATTTAGATTTTGTCTAAATCAAGGGCAATAACTCTGGAACGCAAAGTCTGATCACGGTCAAAATCAAACTTGACCTGTATTTTATGAATAGAAACATTATCTCAAAATATTAAAACTTCCCTTCAAAGCATCCGGAAACGAAAGTGTGACTGACAGACGGACGGACAAAAGGATTCTACATACCCACCTTTCAAGGCGGAGGTATAAAAAGAGTATAGATGGATATAAAAGCTAGCATACATCACATGAACAGATTTGTTTGTCTTATGAAAGTACGCATGTCTACTAAAATATTCAATTCGTTTTATCACTCAGATTGTCATTACTAATCAGTTTGGCATAATGTTCACATCCATCTTTGAATTTGAAAACAGTTGACATCTAAGAAGGAAATGAAAAGCATCCTCATAGGATCTTGATAGTGGTAGTTTGAAATATAAATGGTTGCCATGGTGGTTTTCAGAGCACTACATTAATGTCTCCATCTGGCGTGAAGTATATTTAGTTTTCTGTCATCCTCATTATAACTATTTTGTGCTGAAATCAAAATTGATTTGAAGTTTTGCTTTAGCAACGAAAGTAAACAATACCTTCAGCTTTCATGGTTTAAGTTATTCCAAAGGTTAAAAAATTTACAGTAGACGGCATGATGATTTTTCGGTAACTTTTAGTCTGCATATTGATATGACATTTATAATTATCATTATTTCTGAGCGTGTATTGGTTTACAGAGAACTATTGACCAATGGGTAGCCAAAGTTAGCGGAGATTTGCACCAGAAAGATTCTCATTAGTTTTAAACATAATTTACAAAAAAGGCATATAAATATAAATGTATATATATTGCATGTTTCCAAATAAAGTTGGTTTTTCGTACCAGGACCGAAATCAAAATACTGAAAGTGTTTGCAGGTGGAAAAGTGACACATCCGCTTCTTTAACATCCTTTGTGACATCACCTTGTACTTTTGGTATAGAACTTTTTTTATTGCGAAATACAAAGTTTGGTTGCTTTCCTATGAGCCGAGACAATTTTTTCAAGATTGACATTGCATTCACTACACTTAAATATATTGTCCAAGTTTTTGATCATAATGTGTTAAGTCGGCATGCATTGTTTGGAGATTATTAAACAAAATGCAGCCAAAGATTTTCTTTTCCTCAGCTTTCTCCGTTTTCATGGCAACAATATGTGGTCTAACATGATATTTATGTTTGAACTGGACTTTAACTTATTAATTGTGAAATTTTCTGACATTTCTGTCAATTCTTTTATTATTCTACCTTTGCACATGGTTGCTATGGTTACGGTACAATAGTTGTTTCGGAAATGACTTACCAGACCAAAGTGTTGGTAAACTTTTTGATCCTCTTTGCTTATTCGACATGCTAGATTTAAGAGGTAACTCTTCAACTTGGTAGCACTTTGAATGCAAAAAAATACGTTTTTTTTTCACAAGATTGCCCGTTGCTATGGCAACATTATGACAATCGTCAAGAATTCTACCACTTAACTTGCTATTAAATCATTTGTAAACATTTTGCCCATTTTTAGTCAATCAGCATGTTTTGCGAGAAAATATTTATGAAATAACATCTTTAATAAGCATTCTATACCTTTTTGGGTAATAAAATAACAGTTACTATGGCAACGAGAGAACCAATAACATACAGATTTGTCATTTATGTTCGAAATGTGTGAAATGCATTGTGTGTAGCAATATATTCGATGTATGTAGTTTTATAGCAGTTGAATTAAATGGAAAGAAGAGATTTCAAGGTGTAGATGCAAGCTATAAAAAAAGTCGTTGCCATGGCAACAGAGTATGTTTATTTTGGAGATTGAAGTAATTTTTGTGCAAATAATAGTGTCCTCTATAAAAAACACAAATACTGTCAAGATCTGATATTAGGCCGATTTTGGCCCTTCGTGGCTCTACTCCTTTGAGAAAAATTTGGTTTCCGGATGATAACTCCAAAAGTTTAAAACCTATTGGAATGAAACTTGGATATATTGTTGGGTACTAGGAGGGGAGAAACCATATTGATTTTTTAGGAAGTTGGTCAAAGGTCAAGGTCACGGTGACCGAAAATAGACTAAAAATTTCAGGAAAATTTGGTTTCGGGATGATAACTCAAAAAGTTTACATCTAATTGAAATGAAACTTGGATATGTTGTTGGATACAAGACTTAATTACTGTCTAATTAGTGCTCTTATGCATTATAATCAACCTTTTAAATACATGAACATTTTCCAATAAAGTGAATGTTCTGTTCATGTGTTTAATCTGTCTGCTGAGATTTCATAGATATTTTACTCAAACATTTTTTATAATAAGTAACAATTATATATGAAAGTAAAATTCATGTCAGCTGCCTGCAAACTTAGGGAATTCGAAATAACTCATATAATTACGGAATTAACTTGTCAGTCAGTTAATAACCAAACAACAGAAGAAGGAATCGATGAACTTTTGGATCTGATTTAGGCTAGAGGACAATATACTTGAACATTTGAAGTAGGTAAAGTTTATCAGTAATCACATCGGTCAACTTTTTCGTTTGTTTATTAATTTTGCAATAATAGGTATGTAATACTTTCCTTCACGCCTCCTAAGAGTAATTTTCATTTGCTAGCATGCTAGCATGAAAAATAACTCTTGAAAATAAATAATAAAAACAAAAAGTTTGGCTTCAAATATAACTTGTAATTTAATTAAATATTTGCAAAGTATTTATTATTTAATTCATTACATTCCAAAATACTTGTAATTGTAATTGTTATTTAATTGAGCAATTTCGGAAAGTAAATGTAGTTTAATTAATTAACAATTTCCCATTCCATTGTAATTGACCCCATCCCTGCACCTTGACCATGTGTTTATTAGTCCGAGGGCGTCACAAATCATTGTTACAGTCAAACTCAAACGTGTTAAGATGTTTTAAATTATTGAATATGTGTAATTTCAAAACAAATAAATACATTAATAATAATATGTGTATATTACCGGGAACATGTGCATCATCAGAGATACGTTTTAGTCACTCGTTGTGCATCAGTTGACAA
Source organism: Modiolus philippinarum (assembly GCA_002080025.1). NCBI lineage: Eukaryota > Metazoa > Mollusca > Bivalvia > Mytilida > Modiolidae > Modiolus > Modiolus philippinarum. The sequence continues at coordinate 19,091 of MJUU01037387.1, read as the reverse complement.
AAAAAAAAAAACCAAAAAAAAAAAAAAAAAAAAAAAAAAAAAAAAAACATATTTATATTAAAAGACTTTTGAATAAAATCATTCAAAGAATTTAAAAAAAGAAACACGAAAAGAACACGTTCATTCACTCAGTTTAAGGATTTGTATGTACAAATATAATTCTTCCTCAGTTTAATGTCATGTGTATCAGGACTGTGAAAAATTAGCATAGCACTTATGACGAATACCCGAATTTAAATAAAATATTTTTAAAAAATATTTTAATGAGTATAGCTTTGAAATAAAAACTGACAGATTATATAACACTGATTGACAAACAGAATAATAACAGACGACGCCCTTTTCCGGTTGTTTCCATTTTTGAAAAAATGTGAGATTTTGCCAGTTTCCTATTGAAAATGGGAGTAATTAAATCTATTTCTTAAGTGTTATAAAATACATCATTTTATAGATAAATATCTTAACTTTTTGAAAGAGCCATTTTTTATTAAGATTCCCATACAGTTTTCTTTTAATTAATCGTGTGAAACGAAGCTTCTATTAAAAAATACAAGAGTTATAGTGGGGAATATACATCATTTCTGCATTTTGAATGGCATATTTTCAAATCAAATTGGAAGCAATTTCCCAATTTACGATTCTGAAATCAGTTAAACCAAAAGAAAGAGAGCAAATCATTTTTAGAAAGTGATATAGAAAATTTGTTATTTTGATTTTTTTTGTCGACCCCTATGCATTTTATATTGACAATTCGAATTGTGTATAGGTGGCTTGTTTGGTCACGTGAATTTTTGTTTGTCCCATTTTCTTGATATGGTAGAAAGAGTAAAAGCACTGTCACAAAAACTTCTGAATTTGGGATATGTTCAGCTGTTTATTGTACTTTTGTTCCTTCAGAAATTCTATGGCCGTCACCACGACAGCATAGATAGATATGAAACGTCAGTGTCACAAATGAAAACGAACATTTTCAGCTTGATTCACATCTTCCCGGATTTGACATTGCCGATTTCTGACTTTACCCTTGATTGACCTACTGACAATTAGAAGATGCTGTATAGGGTCTGTAGGTCTCGTTCTACTTTCAACTTTCAAATTCCGGATCTCTAATATATATAATGCACTAAAACCGTCATCCGACTTTCCACTTCCGGGACATTTTCACTTGACGTTACATAGAAAATGCGTTATTATGTTTAATTTCAGTCTAGGTTAAGGTTATAAAGTGTATAATTCTTGAAAGATAAAATATTCTGGTTCAGAGAAAACAAACCCTACTCTTAATTCCAGCTGTGCACCAAAAATCTAACGATTTCTCACAGTACTATACATAGACACAATGTACCTGGTAAGAACATTTCACGCATATTCTCGGAAGTAACATGACGAGACTTACAGAGCCTATACAGAGCAGGGCATTCTTACCCTTCCGGAGCACCCGATGCCATTCTATTTTCCAACGGTGACCTCAGGTCTATGATCCGCTCGACTCCGTCCTTGCGTCTGTCCGTCCGTTCGTTCGTCACGCTTTGGGGTAAACAAGTGTGTGTAATCTGAAACTCAGACACCTTTAGCGTAATACTTCTGAAACTTTGCACAGTTGTTCTGCACACATTGAAGATGTGTACATCCCCTTGTGTTGAGTTTTGAATAAAAAATGTCGAATTTATCCATTGTTCAACTTTTTTTCATCAAATTTTAACAGTACGGTATTGAGTTTGTGTAATCTGAAACTCTGACACCTTAATACCTGATGCTTTTGAAACTTTGCACGGTTGTTCTGGGCACATTGAAAGTGTGCACCTTCCCTTTTGATGAGTTTTGAATAAAATTGGTAGAATTTATGCATTGTTAAACTTAATCATTTTTTCATCATATTTTAACATTACAGTATCTGGTTTGTGTAATCTTAAACATTCATATCTCTTTCTAAGACCTTCTAAATACCTCTAAAAATTTGTACTACTGTTTGAATACATTGACGATGTGAACCTCCCTTTTGGGTCAGTTTTGATTAAAAAAAAATGTCAAATTTATCCATTATAGAACTTGATCCTTCATTATACCCCCGCTTTAGCGAGCGGTATATAGTGATCGCGGTGTCCTTCACTCCGTCCATTCGTTCGTCCGTCTGCCATAAGGTACTTACTTACTGCGACAACTCCTCCTAGACCACTTGATGAAATTTATTGAAACTTTCACAAAAGGTTAAGTATACATTGCCCTTGTGCATCATCTATTTAAGAATTTGATTTGATTTCTTTAGGGGAGCGGGGGGCGGGGGCTATGATATTAATGAGCTTTGCCCACATTTTTCTAGTTTTATTATAAACATACTGCCTTCAGTGGAGGGTGTTATGGTTGATTACCACGCGAAGAAAAATATCACATGAATAAAAATATCACCCGAGACAGCGTCGAGGGTGATATTTTCTCTTCATGTAATATTTTTTTCTAAGTGTGGTTATCTACCATAACGCCCTCCACTGAAGACAGTATGTTTTTTATTATACTGAATGCCTTTCTTTTACCTTATTACTGAATAAACGATATGGTTTCTCATGAAAAAAATGTTTTTAGTTCAAGAATATACTATGAATTTACAACATCTGAAGCCACATTAAAATAGAAGATCAAAACCGGAAAATGATAAAATTAGAATAAAGTTATTCTCAGAAACAATTAGTATAATGCTGTGATTTATGATTTCATGGTAATGTTGCCTGAACAAGAGTTTGCATGTTTTGGATAATTGCAGAATTCAGAACATTTAGGTTAATATTTGATGATTTGGAAACCCTTCAAACACAGTCAAAACATTTTTTCTGCCAGATATTCATGGAACACAGGCACTTGTTTCATAAAAAAAATACCAGTCCCCCCTTTATTCTTCCAAAGAAGAGAGGAAGGACTGACATTTTTTTTTTATGAAACAAGTATTTACTGGTCTACCTCCGGCAAAAGCGCATTTATTTCATAGAGTTGCTGTCTTTCGTATCTAAAGATTCCTCAGCTATGACTAAAGAGACCTCTGCAAATATCATATGCTAGCGACAGAAATTTACATAAATCATTAAACGAAGAGTTCGGCAAACTTTGTTCTCAGCATATGATATTTTCGTTTGTATGCCAAAATATCACATGTTATCACAAAATTATCATATGTTTATAGAAAATAACAGTAAAATTTTACCCCTTGATAATACTGTTTAGTCCAACTATATTCAATTTGTTCACAACCGTGTGATACGACATTTGTTATCAACTGCTTCCGGTTTATATCACATGCTTAATCCGTAACTGTATTATCAGTCATTTTCGAAATAGATTTTACGCTACACAAAACTGTTTTTTAATTGTCTTTTGAAATAAATATTTTTATTTTTTTATATTTGAAACATTATCCGAATTTCTTACTGTCATTTATGTGCAGTTACGCTTCACAAACAAAATGTGGTCTTTAAAAATTTAAGATTTGAACTCAAAATTGCGATTCCTGAAATTAAACTTTTGAGATCGCGTATGAAATAGTGGATGCATTTCTGGTTTGAAACATATGATAAAAATATCATAACATGCAATTTTTCATATCAGACCCATTATCAGCCCATGGTCAAAATCATCCCTCGAGCCTGTCGGATCTCGGGCTGATATTCTGACCTAAATGGGTCTCATATGAAAAATGGCATGTTTTAATCTATATATATCACATGTTGCTAGGGGAAGGTGGAGCAAACAAAAAATACTGCAAAATACCACATTGAGGAGAACCAATGAAATGACTGGATTTTATCAGAAATTTGCATGAAGAATAATAATATATTATATCATCATGGTACTCAGTTTGTGTCCAGAGACGTTGCACAATTTTGAATGCACTGATCATAGTCAGGTATTTTTGAATTTTTGCATTGCTTTCACACATTTTCTCATAAAGATAAGAAGTATGTGTTTATCTGAAACTCAGGTATAGTTTCACTTTTGCTGAAGTGGTGTGGACTATTTTCATTTTTTGCTTTGTTCAACTTTGTACATTTAGTTCTTTTTTTTCCTTCTTTTATTTTGTCTATTACAGTAATACTTATTCAGTGTCTATATTATAACTTATATTTGAAGAAGGTTTTGGTAAAACAGTAAACGAACACTTGTTTGAATTAGCAAACTTATACACAATGTACATGCCATTCTGTTAGGTTGGGGCGGAACACTTTCTCATTTCAACATGAGTGACGGTGACGCTGGCCCAGACATTTAATTGGTCTTGTTTGAGAATTCACACTTTTAGTGCTTCAGTGTTTAGTGTTGTATTGGTAGTGTTTGTATATTTTGTTGGTGTATTGTGTCTTTGGTCTTTTGTCTTTTGATGTTCTTGCTTTTGCGTTGTCTCTGGACTTTGATTTATGTGTGCTGTGTTTCTTCGGTATTTTATTGTCGTTGTTATGATTTAGTAGTGACAGAAAAGAATTTTTCCATAGGATGCAATGTTAATCCCGATGGTGGAGTTGCATGTTGTCAGATCGCAAAAGAAAACATAGTTATCTTCCCTGAAGACCTTCCATACCTCATTTGGAACTGTTTTTTAAGGTATTGCCAGGGAATTTGACCCAATTACCATTCCCCTAGGGTCAAATGAGGAACTCAATTATAGATTATTAGTAATGTTTCAGTTAACACATCAGTTGATCAGTTTCAGAGGAGATTTTACCCCTAGGTTCTAACGTTAAATATGCCAACAGCTGGTGGCCATTATGTATGGTATTCTGACTTCCAAGACTTTTGTAAAAGTAACATAAGAAATAATATGACCAAATTTAGCTTCAATTTGCATTGTGGTTTCAATGGAGAAATCATTCTAATGTTTTCAAATAAGATTTCTTGGTTCCCGTTGTCGACCCTCTTAATAGGGTCTGTAAGTCTCGTCATATGACGCATGAGAACCAACGATAAACAGGCAATTCGAAATCTTTCCCCGCCAAAACATGACGTCAGAGGATTGTGACGTCAAAATTTTTGTTTGTAACGTCATATATCTTTGTTTAAAATGTAACTACCGGGTACAATGTTTGATCCCAGAAGTTCCAAAATTGTACGAGACTTACAGGCCCTATTGAGGTCCGAACTTGAAGGAGCCATTTTTAAAAGGTTACACCCATTGACTGTTGTTAGGGAATTTTGTACAGTTGCCCTGGAGTTTCAGGGGGAATCATTTCATGAAAAGTTTATGACACCTGGACAGATGTCGACGCCAAGTTTGACAAAGTTCAGAAAAAATGGCTATAGCCGGCTGGGGTAAAAAGGACACATGAACGAAACACCATTTGTGTTCATTAGAACTGGATTTACACATAAAAATACCATTGAAAAGAAATAGGGACAAAAAATTGGAAATATATATTCGTGCATGTTTTTCAATTTAGTCTACGTGACAAAGCCATAGTATGATCTGTTGCAATTTTACAAAGAGTGTCCTCGTCCATCCCTTGTCCATTAGCTTCCCATTATCATCTTAGTGCGGAATATAATTTGACATCTAACCATGGACTAAAGTACTGCGACTAATGGAACCAAATGAGATGGCGGGGGAACAGCTTTCAAAACTACAAATCTATGTATGTCCGATGCGTTCGCTGAAACATTGCAAAAAACTATTATAATCGAGATCATTATTTGACCCTATTAGGAAAATATATTTGATTCATCTTCTCTGAAACTACTGAAGCAAAAACTGAACCACACGTTACCTAAATGAGGTATGGGAGGTCCTCATGAAAGATAACTACGTTAGCTTTTGCGATTTGATAGCATGCATGGCCACCATCGGAGTTAACATTGCATACTATGGAAAATTTATTTCCTGTCCCTAATTAAACAAAACAACAGGAGTGGAATACCAAAGGGACAAAGCACAATATTTCATAAATCAAAGTTCAGAGAAAAGACAAAAGCAAGAACACCAAATGACGGAACACCAAAGACACCACACACCCACAAAACACATAAACATGGCCACGAGCTGGGAACATAGTTGAACAATGCACGCATGGGAAAAAATATTTTCTGACGCTACTGAAAGCAAATGAAACCAAACTGTACTCAAATGAAGTATCAAAATTTACTCTTACAGATATTGCTCATTTCAAGTCAAGCATAGTTAAAAATTGACACTATTCTAAATCATTTTTGAATCGTTTCCACTGAAACTAACTATTAAGATTAATTTAGACTTTATTATTGTAACAATTTTCTATTTGGTGTAGAGAACGAGCCCATTAAAAATTATGGTAACTCCTGCGTTCACACAGTGGCGATATATAGGGTTCACTTTCTGTCGCCTTGTGTCCGTCGTCTGGCGTCGGCGCAGCAAAAAAAAATCAGTTACATTTTTCTCAGGAACCACATGCCCCCGCCTTCTTCAATTTTCAACATTGTATCAGTATGGGGACCTTTACGGTGTAAGAAAGTTTGGGATCTCTCGTATGCCAACCTCAGGCTTGACGGCACTTGGTGTATTTTTGTGTCTTGAAAATATGTGTCACACTTTTCTCAGAAACTACATATGCCAGCCTTCCGAAAGGAGTAGGGGCGATAAGGGCCTTATTTGGCTGAAAAACAAATTTGGTTGAATTCACTAAATTTTCTCATTGATATGCTCTATTGGTATGGCTGTTCAGTAAACAGTAACAATTCTCAAAAATTGATGTATAATTATTGAGTTTTGAGTGTAGAGGAAGGGACATATTGAAAATGTTGTAGAAAAATTACAAATTTGACCAATTTTGACTACTTTTTCTGTATAGGAAATATTGAGCACATGCAGGAACCACAAAAATATTTGGATGAGAGCTTTAATTCATCTGTAGAAATAAGTTGGTAAATTATCTAATTGGTTCTTGAATGTGCTCGATATTTCCGGTAAGGAAAAGTGTTCGGAAATCTGCCAAATTCCGTATCTTTCTATGAAAATGCTCAAAAGTTAACTTTTCATGACGTCAGAACTATACCTTTTGTGACGTCATTGGTTTTAACGTTTGCATTTTTTTCTGTAAATGGGATCTAAGCTTTGAAATGAACATGAAAGAAAATCTTCAGGTGCAACAGAGACCCCTTATCACACCTTGTTCTTTAAGCATGGAGTATCAGTATTGGAACCTACACCGTGTAACAGAGTTTGGGATCTGTCGCTTGCCCACTACCTGTTGAAGGAAATTAGATTTTTTTGGCGTCTTGAAAATTTCTGTCACATTATTCTCTGCAACAAAATATTCATGACTTCTGCAATTTTGCATGGATTATCAGCATTGGGACTTATACTGGTAAGAGTCTGAGATCTTGTGCATGCCTACTTCCTGTTTGACTGAACTAGATTTTTTTTTGCGTTCTAACGCAATGGGAACTTGTATTCCCCAGAAGACTTACCATTAAGTTCATGTAAGCATTCTTTTATAATTATTTTGTCAGGAAAGTGTTACAGGAACCCCTTCTGAATGAGTTTTCTAACAAAAGCACATTATATTTAGTTTTGATCGTAAGTACATTATCTTGTTGTTCCATTTTACTAGTATCGCGTTTTGTTTTTTTCTGGACAAGTAGAGCGTTTTCTGTAACATACAACAACATTTTTGTTTTTAATACTGCTTTATCACGTCCAGTATCAAGTGAGCCCATCAAAAACAAAATCTCCAATATTTCTTTTATCGGTAATTCACAAAAATGATACAAAGAACTCTGAAATAAAATGAAATAACCTGGAATTCCCATTTTAACACTGTTTATTTATTGTTAATTTCAATAATTTATCTGCATTCTTCATCCAACGTATTATGCAACAAATAGGACAAAACATGTCAGCAAAGCAACCCGAGCGTGACGCCTTCACAGTGACCCAATAATTGTGTGATAATGTCCAGTACGGCGATTCTGAGATTACCAGTCTCTGGAGACTAAGGGAAATTCATACAAATTAACAATAAAAGTTTTTATATAATAGTTACTGATATAGAGAGCATTATCACGAGATATAGAGGCAGTTCGATCCACAACAATAGTAACTATTGATCAACAATTGCAAGATCGAACTCACTATTGTACCGGAAGATTACGCAATGTTATGGTTAACTGCGCATGTCTTGTCAAACAAGAGTAATAGTCCATTCGACTCTTGTCGAACTATAGTTAAAGTGTGACATCACAGACTGATCTTTCGAAGGATTCCATTGGTCACTCCTTATTCTGATCCGGATTTCCGTCGTATGGACCAAAACTATAGGTGTTGATCGAACTGCCTCGTAGACTGACCAAGGTATAGTGATATGGACTGACACATGGATAATGCCCGAGTCGTAGGCGAAGGTATTATCGATGTGTCAGTCCAGGAGCGAGTCCATATTGCAGTTCAAAGGGCAGTCTATATCGTAATAATGCTCACTATATAAGTAACTATTTTGTTTATTTTATTGAAGATGATTTATATTGAAGATGATTTAGATTTTATCTGAACAACAGTTACATAAAAATCAGCAAACACAATAGTTTCACTTGTTAATTTAAAGTTAATTGTAGATAAGTTCAACAATGTAGACATTTTTTTGAAAAAAAAATGTATTGTTGATTTCAATATTACATACGAAAAAATCAATTGCATTGTGAATGCAATTAAAACCTTTCAGTCAATATCATAAAATCTGGACCGGTCCATATCGTGATATGGACTGAAATATAGAACAACATCATATATTAACAAATACCACATGACCACTTCTACACCAAACAGGAAAGGTTATACAGTTATAACCTTTTGGTGAGGTCAATTCATGTTTTATCGACCTTATTCATATATCAACCGAGGACGAAGGTCGATGAAAACATGTATTGACCGATTTGAAAAGGCTACAATTGTTTTATTATAATTTGAAATTATTGGACCAAGGTTTCTTTAAGTTATGTAAAATCAAGACAACAAAACCAACAGTAAAACACACGTATTATTTGCACTCATAACAATGAAAAACAACATATGCAAGATGAAGAAATGTTACTGATTTGTGATAAGAATGGAGCATTTATACAATTATACATTCAACATCATTAGGATCATTGCACTCGAAGTATTTTAAGAATATACAACCAGTAAAGTTTACCTTTCAGACATAGCAGCAATTTGAATTGTTCCATTGTAATTGTCAATATCAATGGTTGCATTTTAACAAAATAATGGTTAATCTCCATTCAAACTCTTTGCATTGAAGCTTTCAAAAATTAGCATTTGACTTACTCAGTTATTCCTAAAAGCTTCTAATGCAGTAACAATAAGACTTGTGGTATTATTAGTGTAAATATTATGAAAGGAATCATTTTTCAGTCATAATGACACAAACAGATAACTGACACCATCTGATAGTTTAACTGTTAGCAGTTGCAATTGTAGACAAAACAAAAAGTCTAATTTGCATTTAAAAGCTTTACTCTAATTGGTCAATGGTGTGACATTATGAAGTTCTATTGAACTTTTTGAATACCTTTCTATTATAGTCAGCTAAATCTTTCAGATAATATTTTTAGAAATAAAGTCAATCAGCAATATACAGTTAAATCATGTGACACCTTTTGACAAATCAAATCTCATGTTTAATATCAAATTATAATAATATATGATGTCGATTCAAAATTAAATGATGTGCATAAAAAATGATATGATGTGCAACCATCATTATATGATGTGAATGATCATAAAATGATGTGCATTTTACATTACATGATGTTCGTTCAACATTTATGATGTCGATTCAACATGATATTCAATACATCGGCAAACGAATACCGAAGCAAAAAAGGGAAAGGGGAAATTCTTAAATAATAAATCCAACATCACGGCAATTCACAGCAACACGAATTGAGACAGTATGACAAAGACAAAACAAATAAACAAGAATGAACAAGAACGCCACAAAACTATAGCACTAGCAGTGTGAACCTATGAAAACTGAGGTATCATCAGGTGCTCCGGAAGGGTATTCTGCTCCACGCGTGGCACCCTGCCAGTGAAAAGTCCGGATTTGTCACAGTCGGTGTTTGTCAGTCCGGTAACAAACTCTGGATCTACCCAAAAATATCTTTTCTCATTTGTGAAACAGAAACATTGTAATGGTCTGTCAAATCGTGGTGACGACTGTAAAACTTCTGTAGTGACAATTGCAACAGTGACTGATCATACCCTTGATGTATAAGTTTTTGAGACAGTACTTTCGCTCTGTTGACAAAATCGCTGTACAAACTACAGGCACGGCAATAGCGAATGAGTTGTGAAATGTACACGCCGTATGCCGGAGAAGTGGGAATATTACTGCTCAAAAACGTGAATTTCAGTATTGGAAAGTCGAAATCATCACGCTTGTCGTGTAGTTTTGTTTTCAGACGTCGAGATTTGTCAATGTAGAGGTATAGGTCAATATTCAATATTCAATTCAATTCAATATTCAATGACGTTGTGATAACATTATACATGATGCGGTGTTTAACGCTACTTTTTGTAATTATACGATGTGCAAACGTCGTTACGATGAGATAGTTTAAATATAATCTTGATTCTTTCACGTCACTAAAATGAATAACAAAACACCGAAATTATGACTGATATCACGTTTTTTTTTTACTGAAATCGGACCAGAAATTGATTCCATTGTTTTTTGTTATAAACGTCTGTCTGGTGAAAGCTGTTCTATTCAAAGATAATTAGATCCAAAATATCACAAATAAAATGAAAGGAAATCGAATCGCTTTAGTCTTTTCATTCAGAAGATAAATCTTTGAAGTGAGTAGTAGGGAGGTCATCAAAAATTGCCAAAGGCCTACCGAACGATATATATTAACACAGTCTCTTTATGAGAGGAGGAGGAGGAGACCTGTTTTAGGGTACCTTTTTGGCCATTTTTAGCTTCGGGAAACTAGATGGCCTGGGAACTGCATGGATAAAAATGTCATCGGGACACGAGAAAGGATTTTTTAAGACACAGTAACTCGGAATTTTATGATGACAATGAACGGGATTGGCAAAAATTTGTGGGCGACTGAATCTTATCTAATTGGAAAGTTTATATCGTAAAGCTTCTTTTGAGCCTAAATTAATATAGACTTGTCAAGAAATAAAAAAAATAATAAGCATAGGCGGCGGAGGAACTTTTTCTGTAAAATTCAAGCAAGAAGTACAGATCCTTGTGTTGTTCATTACCGGGAACCAGTTCTTTCTTTATGCAAGTTAAAGGGGGTAGATTTTCTCATGAGACTTTTTCGAATAATGCCTTTTTAACTTGTGACACGTGTCACTTCATTTGAACTTTAAGTCAAATTTGTACTAAGTTTGAAACATACGCAATTTAACATGGGAGTCTATGGGATACTGAATTTGTAGTGTTTTACCTAATATGACAACGTATCTCGTCTGTTCGTTGCTTTATACAGTTTTGTAGCTATCAACTAATGAAGGAACGTTTTACATGAAATGTCATACCATTAAATAACATATCCGCTGCCTGTGGTGTATTACATGTAAAACATAAATCAAAAAAGCGGATGTTGTATTTTTATCAAATACAAATATTCCCATTGAGACATCATTTTGATATAAACATTCGTAGGGATTGTCCGGTACATTCTGAAACTATTACAACATTTCAAATATGGACAACAATTGAAAATAAAAGGTCAACAAGACATCAGGGTATTACCAAAGTCAGAGCCAAAGAGGTTTATACAAAGATATTACAATAACAAAAATTTAACTTTTTGGAAACCTGCAAAACCATTCATGACCTTGCTTTGCCTAGCGTATCAATTTTTTGGCGCACATAGTAGAGAAGGGGACTGGTAGCATTTTTTTTGATTTCGCAAGAATATCAAGGTTTTTTTTTTTTTTTTTTTTTTTTTTTTTTTTAAACGGATTAACGATCCCTTTGCTACAATTCCAAAAGTCCACAAGTTATTTTCGATATCCCCTTGGCTAGTTCTGTCACGCTTATCTTTTCTGCATTTTCTTTGATTTTCATTTCGTTATGTTTTCATTGGCTACATAGGTATAGTAATAATAGTTCTTTCTCTCATAATATGTCAAGTTTAAACCGGTTTTGACCCGTCAGATAACTTTTCTTTATTCAACGTATGTTGAATAAAGCCCCGTGCTATTTCCCGCCAAATCTATTCGGAATACAATTCTCGGTGTTTATCATTTATCATTAGAGAAAAAGATCACACTACTTTATCCCGATTATTACCATATTTTATCCACTTTCGACAGTTAAATTTAAAATTTCAAAATGCTCGGCAAGCCTCGCAATTGAAATTTTAGAATTTAACTCTCTCTAGTGGATAAAATATGATAATAAACGGGATCTTGTAGTGTAATCTATATTTATCTCCGAATGTATTACACATAGAGACAAAGAAATGTTATTACTTAATTGATTTGATCTGCACTGAAGAGACATAAGTTGTCGAAATGCGCAAATGAAGAATCTATAGTAACAGTAACTTCGGTATTTTGTTATTTGTATAAAAATACTAAACTTGTCAAAATCATCTCTGTTGCGTTTATAAAGCTCTAATTATTATTTTTTTCCTATAAAGAACAAACGTTGAGACAATGATAGGGCAAATTTATTGTTTATTTAAATTTTCTGTATAATATACAATTATTGCCTTCATGAGATAATCAGATCTATTAGAATATTACTTTTTCTGTATATTATTTAAGTTATAAAAATGTGGCTAATACCAAACTTGATCAAAGGTGTGAATGAAAATATAGTTGACTTCTAAATATTCAACAAAACGACGTCACACTTATGAGCTCAACTGTGGGAGCAAAACCAGCGTATATTTCATTAATTACTTATATAAACATTCAATCAAACCAACTGCATGATTATTTCAGTCATAGTTCCAAACACTTTTCAAAAATACCTATAAATTATGATTTGTTGCTTATACTCAACGTATTAGGAACCACTTCCGGTTGAGAGGGGAACATCATATGATGTTCCATGGGTGGAACAACACGTATTGTTCCACTATGGTTGTAAATTTTGAAAAACATCGTAAAACATTGGATTGTATTATATAAAATATACTATGTAAGGTATAATAAAAGTTGTTGTTTTAGACTGAAATTTATGGCTTCGCTCATCCTTTTTGCTCTGTAACTACTCCATTATCTATATCATGACGTTCATTGATGTGAAACTGTAATTTTCAAAGAATATATGAATCTAACACCGGTGAAAAGGCAAGATCAAGAAATCTCAGACACCCAAGGGTAAGATGTCAATATTTCTCTGACGAGGCTTGCCGAGTCAGAGAACCATTGAAATCTTACCCGAGGGTGTCTGAGATTTCTAAATCTTGCATTTTCAACGGTGTTTGATTTATTTTCTCACTTTTGTAATCATAAACTACAATTCATTCAACATCCTGCCGTTCTTGTCATCCATCGTTCCTAAGCGACGTCAATGACGTCAGAATGCGTTGCTTGGTAAATTCTGTCTTGTACCGGGGGGTACAAGACAAGGAAATCTCACACCGCTAAAAATAGGAACTGTTCTGTCTCAAAGGTGAGAAAGAAAGTTCTTGAGTTAAATTTTCTTAAAAAGATAAAGAAGAGTCCACAATTTTTATGTCCTTTTCCGTGAAAACCTGCACACTTTAAAGATAAACCATGAAGCTATTGTACAAGATTTCTAATGACATGTTTTGTAATTGTCCCTGTAGCCAGTAAAACATTCTTGTCTTCCTTAGGATATTCTACCCGTGTTGACATTGATGTAAATTTTATCTACATACGCTATAGATTAAATATATAAGATAATACAAAATTATGAATAAGAATGAGAAACTGAAATATTTTGCTTTGGTGTAGCTCTCCCACGACTCAGATAACAATCAAACTATCAAATCTACGATCTAAAACTTCATCAATTTCAAAGGGAGTTAAATTGAAAAAAAAAAAAAAATAAAGGAATCTTGTTTATGTTGAATTGAAAGTGACAGAGAGACTCAGATGGTTGTTCTCTCAAAATATTGCAATGTAAGATGATGCAAGCGAAGATTGGTTCCCAACGTACGCCATTTCTACTAGTAAGTGACCGATAAATGTACAAGGTACATGTATTATTTATTGTGATGCACCAATAAGGAATGTAAATAAGAAAAAGAAAAGAAATGGGGTTAATGTCAAGGAGACAACATCCCATATCCAGGTTAAAGCGACTAGGGGGTCATCGTACGGTCTTCAACACAGTGAGGAACCTCATACCATATAGCAAGCCCTAAATGGCCCCAAAAGGTAAAAAAGTGAATAAACCACATCCAATAACACAAATATCAAGAGACTAAAATTTTATAAGAAGACAAGGACAAGCCAATGACCAACATATTCCTGACTTGGGACAGGCGCAAAAATTGCGGTGGGGTTTTGATATCGTTTTGATATACAAAGAATTATCACGATTAAAAACTCTAATTCGAAAAAAGAAAAAACGTTTAAGTATTGTGTCATTATGTCTTCAACCTCCTTAGGGGGAAACATCGTTTTTGTCTTTTCCGTCTGTCGTCCGTCCGTCCGCCAGTACGACCTTTCACAAAGTTTGTGGACGCCAATTCTCCTACATCTTTCATCAGATTTCAACCAAATTTCACAAGATTGTTGACCATCATGCTAATTGTGCATATTGTCTCGCCGGATTCATCGGCTAATTTTTGTTGAATTATGCCCCTTTTTGAATTAGAATTTTGCAAAATTATGTTTGTGGACGCCAATTCTCCTACATCTTTCATCAGATTTCAACCAAACTTCACAGGATTGTTGACCATCATGCCCTGTTTTGCATTTCGTTTCGCCAGATTGATCGGTTAATTTTTGTTGGAGTTATGCCCCTTTTTGACTAAGAATTTTGCAAAATAATGTCTGTGGGCTCCGATTCTCCTACATCTCTCATCAGATTTCAACCAAACTTCACAGGATTGTTAACCATCATGCCTAGTTGTGCATATCGTCTCGCCGTATTGATCGGCTAATTTTTGTTGGAGTTATGCCCTTTTTTGACTTAGAATTTTGCAAACTATGTTTGTGGACGGCTCCTTCATCTTTCATCGGATTTCAACCAAATTTTAGTTGTGCACATATCGGCTAATGTTTGTTGGAGTTATGCCCCTTTTCAACTTGAAGGGAGGGGAGAAATTAACTTTTGTATCAAAATTTTGTTTGAAATGTCATATATTTCCGTACAAAATGCAACTTCCTGTTACAATTTATGTACCTCACAGTTTCGACACTTATTGGCCCTATTGTAATAATAGCTAATCGTCAAAAAATAACTGATGTCACTTAATTTGAAAAAGATACATTCAGATGGCACAAATTCGATATCGGATCACATAATGCAGTGTAATGGTTTACATACCTTTCACTGTGTTCTAAGGAAGAAATAGATTTACTAACATGAGTTCAAAGAGAAAAAAAAATATATTCTACTCGTGAAAGAAATCCGCCCCTTCGCCTTCTCAATTAGCTGTATTGCACAAAATATTTCATTTTATTTAAGAACCCATTTAGTAGAAACAAAGCCAAATGGAATAGTTTCGGGGGATGCAACAAATTTTTGTCATTTGACATGATCAAAACGTATGGGTTTAGTGTTCAACAATGTCAACAGTAACATACCTTAAAAAATTGTTTCTTATATATGTTTAAGTAAGCATAAGGTTTAACAAATGACAAAACTCAAACACCTAATAATGCATTTTAATTACAACAAAACTTGTATTAATCCATCATCATTTATTGATTATCTTTGTAGATCTGCCTTTTCTTCTTAGTTCGACCTTCAAAAGCTGCTCATGGACAAATAAACTGTAAAATATTAGTTTAATCAATTTTTAGCACATGAATTAAGGTAGCTGGGGTGTCTTGGTTTCTGACATAAGAATTTTTTAAAAATTTTTACAATGAAACTTTAAGCAATATGCTATAAAAATATATAAAAAAAAATTGGGGGTCACGGATATGTCAAAAGATACAGAGTTCTAAAGATTGGTAAAATTTGGTGATTTCGCACTATATTTACAATAGAATTATATGGGAAATAGCCCTATACCACAATTCAAGGGCATATTTTTTCAATTAGCAGACATTCAATATTTTCCAAACTTTGTATATTTAATGGTTAGATATATAACTTCAATTTAAAAACATAAAAAAGATATGTCACGGACCTTTTGAAAAAGTTATTTCATGAAGCATGAAGAAATTGTTAGTTTTTCAAGAAAGGGGAGATAACTTAATTAAAGTAATTTGGGACCCTTAAAATAAACAATTACCATATATTTGAAAAAATTATAATAAATGTGTTTTGTTAAATTTACTTTGAAAAATTCAAAAAGGAATTTGGATTTTTTTAACAAACTTTGAAAATTTGGCCTATTCTATGATATTTCAGTATAGAATTATCTCCCTTTGATAAAAGTTTTCAAATTTTTGGCAAATATGTTATATTTTTCGAACAAACCTTATATTTATTTTTCATTTTTATTGAAATAATTGTATTAAAGACATTCAAAATCATTTCGACAACATTCTTATTGAATTATTGAATTTTTGCATAGATGCGCAAAAAAGATACTCAGTGTTAGACACCCCAACTACCTTAAAGCATTGAATATGAAAAATGTAGCACTAAACAAGCTAAGCAAATTAAACAAAATCTTAAAGACCTAAAATATATCCTATACAGGACTACTGTCGAACTTTGATGGTTCGAACACCCAAGGGACCAATGACAACAGTCGAGCAATCGAAGTCTTACTATGTTTAAACTTGGAGAAAAGGACCAGAAAATTGATTTTAGACATCAGTGGTGTTGCTGCTATTGCAGTTCAAGTAATCGAAGTTCTACTATAGATGAAAAAATCAAATTACAATGAGAAATAGTAAATAGCCAATTTCTACGGGTTTATGAAATTCTGTTTTATTTATTGTAATCAAAACTTATGTCATAAAGGTAACTATTTAGTAGCAGTTGTATACTGTGCTGAATCTAGTATGCATTTAAAAACGATTAAACAATCTAGTATGCATTTAAAAACGATTAAACAAAAAAAAAAAACAAAACAAAAAAAAAACTGTGAGCAAAGCTCAATAATAAATACCCCGACAAGCCCCATTTGATTCCAGAAATTTAAAATCAATCAAATATAATGTAATGGCTAAGAAAATGTTTTGCGTTGGGAAACCCCCAAAATCAATGAAATAAAATTATGGAATAGGAGAAGTTGATAACAGATAGGTACCCACTTGTAACAACATGGCTAAGTCCATGTTCTGCTATGGGAAACCCCAAACATCAATGAAATGAAATTCTAAAATAGGATATGTGGTTCAGACAGCGTAACGAATAAGAGATAGGTACTAGTTTTAATTTAATGGCTAGGAACATGCTTTGCTATGGGAAACACAAAAAATCAATGAAATCAAATTCTGAAATAGGAGGTACAAATCTACATTAAACCAAAAGACTGTGTCAAAGTTTCATGAAAATTTCTTAAGTTGTTCAGGGTCAGTAGCGGATAAGAAATGGGTACCAACTTGTAATGTCATGACTATGGAAAATCAAATCAAATTCTGAAATAGGAAGTGCACATCTACATTTTAACATAAAGACTGTGACTAAGGTTCGTAAAAATCTCTTAAGTGGTTGAGGAGGAGTAGTGGATAAGAGGTGGGTGCCCTGAGGTGTAATGGCGAACAGACGGAAAGACGGACGGACAGCCTTAACACTATAAACCCTCCACTTTTCAAGTGGGGGTATAATAATAATTTAAGCCAGTTAAAATCATAGAGAACAATAAATCTATCTATCATTTTGGTTACTAAATTTCCGAGTCAACATTCAAACATGTAAATTTCCCAATTCAAGATTACTTAGGTCAATCTCGGAATTTTAACGGATTAACGAAATCGATTAACGAAATATTGTGATTTTGAGCAATTTTTTAGTGTATCTATGGAATTCACTATACAGACGGTGCAAAAGACAAAGGATTATGATAAACACTACTTTTTTGCTGTATATAATCTTTCTCGTTTCTAATATTCATACACAACGTACATATGTAACAATCAAGTCGGTTTATGTCAGTTAACCTGCACTGCTTGAGTGACCTTACTTCATCAGACCGATGTAGGAGATCGTGCCAACAGGTCACTCTGGCATTGCAGTTAACTAACATTTTCCGATTTGAATGATTAATAAATGTTTTAACACATGATAAAATCAGCTGCGAAAATATAAACCTCCACATCACTGTTTGGCTCGACCATAACTCGAGCAGGAAGGTTTTTTGGAATTTCATGACAACGTTAACTCACTTGAAACTGATCTAATGTTCATGAAGTTATCAATACTTATCATTGATTTTTGGGGGAAAATTGACTTGAATTTAGGGATTATTATTTAACAGAGGATTTCAAAACAATAGATGTTTAAATGGTCCCGTCGAAAAGGTAGGACAGATAGTTTTCTTTTGAATAGATAAGTGTTATAGAATCATTGAACCCTTTTTTACATGTAAAACCTATAACGTCATCAATGATATACATTTATTTTGAGATAAGTTTCTTTGAGAACTTCTGCTTATATAATCAACGGAAATCACTTTTTTTCGGTAATGGAGTTTCATAAGAAAAAGAAAGGAAATGGTGGTAAATGTCAAGGAGATAACATCCCATGTCTAGGTTACAACGACCAAAAACAAAGTATCTAGGGGTCAAATAAATGAACAACCGAACGGGTGGAGAAGGGTAAAACAACTTGACCATTCGTTGCTGGGGCATAAGAAACCGTCTTATGCACCTATTTTTGATACGCTTGTGATGTCAAAATTTTCCGTGGGCAATATCAACAATAAACCAATAGAATCCATAATAACGTGATGGCGCAGACACATTATCAACTTCATGTATTTTAAAATCGATTTAAAACGTTTCGTTTCTGATTTGAAAAAAGATAGTTAAAATGTATTTTATGATCTTTAAAAGGAAAAAATTCGTT
>MJUU01037383.1:0-12191 GCA_002080025.1 Modiolus philippinarum | reverse complement strand
TAAATTATATATTGGACTATATTCTACAATGTGGTCAATTTGATTCAGGTAATGACAAAATGTCGTATAATTCAAAATTCTATTATAATCCTATTGAACATATCAATTCTAAAATGATTGATGTATTTTTTTTTATTTTGTTGAACAGGGTGTTTGAAATAATAATATTAAAATCTAATCAACCTCAGTTAACCAAAGGCGTCACAAAATCCCCAATTTATTTATACCAACATTCTGTTAACATTTCAGCCTTAATCTGTAACTCATTTTTACTCTTTGCAAATGTCAATAGCAATCAAATAAAATACTAATCATTATGTTGTTTAATTTTGTATAATTGTATTCTTTCATCATCTGAAATAAATAAAACATTACTTAATTATGCTTACCTTTTGTTTTGATCACTTTCAGCCATTCCAGCAATGTGTCAAAAAGTTTTTGATTTTATACAACATTTTGGAATTACAACTGAACAACCAATCGATATTGGATATTTTGTCACATGTCATTTTTCAGCACTTCCCATTGGTTTAAATCTACAACATTTTGGAAAACAGTAGGGAATCACCCGCCAAATGTATTGTTGTAAAAAAATGATTTCCCGCCAAAACTTGATATACGACATTTTGTAATTACTGCGACGATATATTGTAGATGTGCTCCTCCCTTTTTGGAATTATTTTGAAATTTTTTTCCTATTTTTACGGACTTTTAAACTTAGTCATTTTTATCGACATTTTCAACAAAGTGTACCTATTTTGTGAAATCAACTCCTACAGTTTTCAACCTACATCTTTGAAACTTCACATAATGTTTCTATATGTTACAGTGAATTTGTAAAATCAGGGAATTTGTAAAATCAGGGAATTTGTAAAATCACTGAAAATTCAGGGATTTTGTAAAATCACTAAACTGGACAGTGGGTTTGTAAAATCCCTAATTAAAACCAGGGATTTTGCAAAATCACTGAAAAAATCAATCATTATTTTACTGATTCCCTGGTCATATTTAGGGAATTTGTAAAATGATTTTCAGATATTTTATAGCAAACAAAATGTTTAAAATATTTAGCATCTTAAGGTAAATCTATCAAATATCCTTACTTTAGATAAAAACATAAAAAAAAATTCAACATTAGTAATTAATAGGACCGAACTTAAAGTTTTTTATTATTCAGAATTTCAGAGAATTTTAAGTTCGATGCAGTATGGCTCTGGAATCAATGTAATGAAACGGTGAGCTGTTTTTTTTTCTCTTTAAGGAGGTTCGCTCCTCATGTTTTGGGATTTTTGTCAGATTTTCTGAATCCTCAGGTTTTATCCATTTAAAAGTATTAAAATTTTTTGCCCATTGACCCCCTTATTTTTTTCCATAATTTCATTTTATACATCTTTGTGAGCATTCTGTAAAAAGTTCATTTGATTCTATTTATTCTGTCACATTCATTCATTGTCAATCCTTGTTAATGTTAATCCTATGAAAAATCAGAGGAGTTCGGTTTCCCGCCAAATTTTCAATCATTTAAAACTCAAAAACTAGATCATCAACCTATCAGTTTTTTCACTTAAATTGTTTCTTTTTTAATTGTCTTACATAAAATCATGTTTATTTGAAATCCTATTTATTTTCAAATGGAGTAGCGAACCCCCTTAAGCTAAAAGTATGAAAACAAATATTAAGCTATCAACATATAACTTTAGAATAAAACATGCAACTACTATTATCTTGTACGAAAATTTGTACATGGGTCATCTTGCACTGTACACCACTGTTTAGTCCATAATAAAATAAATATCCTTAATATTCCGATTTTTTTCAACCCCTTCCAAAAAAATGTTAATTTGATATTTGCAAAATTATGGTCATTTTCTCCAAAATTTACAGCATTGTCCATAAATGATACAAAATAAAACATAAAATTCACCCACCCGTACTAAAATTAAAACAGTTTTTAAAGTGGAAATTCAGTGATACTTGATATGTGACTGTCACCTGTATCCAGATACAGTATAAATAACCACTGACACTTTGTCATTTTAATTACAAAAATGTTAAGGTTAGAATATAATGCGACTCAATTGAAATCTCATGAATTCAGATGAATCCATGAAAATATCTGGATTATTTTGGGCCTTCCTGAACTTACTTTTGTTTTATGTTTAGTTATGTCTAAATCAGGTTTTTACTATTCAAGTTGATGACAAATAAAACAGGTGAATAAAAACTTTTTCACTTCTCTACAGAATGATTATCTCAGGTTTTCGAATTCAATTTGTTACATAATTTTTTTGTTATTTGTTATTTTGGTCCTAAACTACAAGAAAATTAAATTTGGAAGTCAGAATTTTATTTACACAAGGAAAAGTCATCATAAATTTTGAATTGTTTTACTTACATTCTTAATTTTTGAAATTATAAGTTAGAATATTGCCTAAATTAACAATTAAACTGCACATCATTCTGAGTTTGATTGTGCGAATTTTCAATGTAATCAGAAATATTTTCACAATATTATTTCTTAAATTTAGTTTTATATAAATTACGGTATTTAGGGTAGAAAATTGATAATACATTTCAGTTTTGTACACCTATAATAATTACTTATGTTTGTAAATTTATTTAAATACACCAACATCTTCCCCTAAAAATTTAACATTCTATTTAAAATGTTAAATTAGTGATTTTGTAAAATCCCTAACGATAATTTCAGGGATTTTACACAATCCCTGACAATTTCAGGGATTTTATAAAATCACAAAATGGTCAGTGGTTTTACAAAATCACTAATTATTTCAGGGATTTTACAAAATCACTAATTTTACAAATTCACTGTAACATATATATATTGTAGATATGCACCTCCCTTTCTGAAATAATTTTGATTTTTTCCCTATTTTTACAGACTTTGGAACTTAGTCCTTTTTTATCGACATTTTCAACAAAGGGATTCCTATTTTGTGAAATCAACTCCTCCTACAGTTTTCATCTCTGACCTATTGTTTCTATATATTTTGATTTGTGCACCTGACTTTATAGAATTATTTCCAATATTTTCCCTATTTTTCTTGGCGTTTAAACGTAGTCATTTTTTATCAATATTTTCAACATATTCTATACACAGAGCCATTAGGGAACCTATTAAACCACACTTTATTGCTAGAAACACCAAAACGCAACCCGGCTATTTGAGTCTTTGGCCCATTTTTGTAAATAAAAGACGTATAATTTCATCCAACTGCTTCATGATCTTGTTGATTTCATTTTGCACAATAGAAAAATGTGTTCAGTGCCCGTTTGAAATGCTGCCTATGTTCGTATTATGGGGTTTTAGTACACAACGGGTAAAAAAATCTTTGTTTTCATTGGATAATCTGAACAGACACAACAACGGGATGCTATTCTTAACAACGGAGCTTTACCAGGCATACTTTCGGTTTACTTTACTTTTGCCTCTTTTCTATTGCTTTTTTCTGCTAGGTATTACCTGGAATTTTCAACGGGAGCCGTTGTGCAGCCCACTTGTGAACTATACGCACCAGACAACACTATAGCCCTTTTCAAAAAGTGTTATCTTTTCCTGGATTTGAACTCTCCCATCAAAGGGAGGTACAAACGCTGTTCGCTTCCGGCTATCACTCATACGGTTGGCTAACAATACACAACCTAAACCCTGAATACATTTTAATTCTAACAAAGTTAGTGCAATATCACAGTAAACAACAGTAAAAAATGACATTGTAATCTAAATATGAACAGTTTTAGGAACTGTGTTCAGGATGTTGGGTTGATAACCGGAACTGTTTATTTGTATTTAAAAGCCGAAACCGAAGGGTTGATCAAATCATTAGCCTGTAGGAAAACAGTTCCTATCGGGTATGGAAGGGGATTTCCGCCAAAATTCAAAGCTTGTAAAATGTAAGTTGATTTGTGAACCGTGTTTTCCTCATTTGTAAAGTGTTATTGTGTAATATTTTAATTGTACAAATGTATTTTCGTAGTTTTTAGCTGGTATTTTCTCTTTCCGTAAACGTCTTTCTCGTTTTTTTATATTTCGAGAAATGTTATCTTTTTTTTTCTGCTAATGTCGTAATTATTGATTCGTTAAATTTGTAAAATGTGTCCGATATTGTACAAGGTTGAAAAATCATTTAATATGTGTAGGTTGTATAAAACCTTCCTTCATAAACTATATTGTTTTCGATGAAAAGTGTATCCGTACGCACACACGCGTCGATAAACTTAACAGTTTAGAAATCAACACGTTTACAAATGTACAAACTACAAACTACAAATCAAAATAGTTTCACATGATTGAATACACAAGAGGGCGCTGTGGTTTGTAACCTTGATAGTACAGTAGAATCAATACCACCTCAGCGAACAAAAAGATGAAGATCTAGAAGAAATAAATGAAGTATAGCATGGCCATGTGGGAAAAGTGGGAGGGTATTCAATTTAAAAGTATTCACTTAAGAAAACGGACATTTTGAAAGTTGTCGGTTTGACAATATTTAACACATGACAGTAAAGGAATTTCTTTCGCGGACATATTATCTAAATGAAGGGGCGAGCGGACATATATGAGGGGCGACCGAGGTAAATGGAGGTTGGGAGAAAGGAGAGAGGGGAGTCAGGGGATAGGAGAAAGAAGAAAGTGTCAAGAGAGAGAGAGAGACCACTAGAAAGGAGAAGGGAGAAAGGAGAGAGCGTGGAGGGAGAAAGGAGAAAGGACGGGAGAAAGGAGAAATATGCCCACCCGTATGCCCCTCTAATATATTAAGTTTAAAGCAATATGAGCTGTATTTTTCCCTTTTTTTTCTTTTTTTTTGATTCCAGAAGAACTCAGTTCTACAACTAAGTTCATGCTAGTTTATAGTGATACTGTAGACGTTTGATGACAAGCCTATTTATCATATTTATTGATTTCAACTTTCCAATGGTGAAAGTTCTGTTTTGAGCCACCGGGGCTAGGCTCGTTGTATTTATATTATTATTTAAACATATCACGAGCCTAGCCCTGTGTTTTGAACAGTAATTTTCCGATATATTCGCGTCTCACCTCAACCCGTTCGCTATTGTACCATGTGTACTTATACACTATCTGCCAAGTGCGTGATCAAAAGCAAATCTATAATGAAATATGGATCTTTTCCCCCAATTTTTGCCTCGCCTGTGTCGAATGTCGAGAAGACACAGAGCAACCTTAGATTCCGTCGTCATCATATTTGATTAACCCCGAAATATTAACTTTAATGAACAACAATAACTATCCCAAATCAAATTCAATTTCGATGAAATATTCACAGGGGCTAGGCGCGTTAAATGTTAAAATAATAGTATTGTTTCTAACATTTAACGCGCCTAGCCCCTGTGGAACTATTCAGTACAAATTCCTGATTGTGTTCTATGTTTATTTAAAAATAGAAATAACAAATTTTCCGTTAATATTTTGTCATTAGTTGAATTAAGTTTTTTTTTTTACATTTAATTATTTTTTTTCGCATCTGCGCACCTACATGCCATACACAAGTAATTATTGGTAAGTGGTAACACCTTTAGTATACGACCATCCATAACAATTGACCTACATTTTCCGCATCAAATAATTATGCTAAATTTATTTCCACTTAGGGTCCATATATCAACAATGTTTTACTATAAAATTGGGCCATTCTGATGCAGAAGTAGAATTGTTGCATATAGGCTATAGATTGGCAATAAGTAAATTTCCTGAAAATGTGCAAATATTTTAAATTTTTGCATATGATAAAATAATTTAGCCGTTTTTTCCCTTTGTGTCATTTGTAATAATCATTATTTGCACAAATAAACCCTAACGGGGTAAAGCAAAATGTAATGCATTGTAATCACTTTTATCCGTATAATAAGTCTATGCTTGTAGGATTCGTCAGTCAGAGTAGTGATTATTTTAAGTTAAATACCCCCTTTTTCCCAGTGTCATATTCTATTTCATCTATTAATTTCCTATTTATACTGCCGAAATATTGATGTCCAGTGACGGATCTAGACTTTCTGTGGCTAAAAAAGGGGAGGGGGACCGACCTATAATTTTTCAGAAAGGGGGAACTCAATTTTCCAAAAATCCCCTAAGAATTTTAAATATTTTCCAACCTAAGGCGGGTCGGGCCACNGGCCCCCCCCCCCCCCCCGCCCCCTCCCACTAAATCCGCCACTGTTGTCTGTCTAAATTCTAAATTTACGTTTCTCCTTTGTTCGGTGAGACTGATTCTACTGTAGTATCAAGATTACAATCCACAGCGCCCTCTTGTGTATTCAACCATGTGGAACTATTTAAATCTAGAAATGTTGATTTGTAGTTTGTAGTTTGAATTTGAAAAAAAAATCCAGGATCAGAAATTTGGCGAAAAAAAATATCAGGACAGGATAAGCTGTAAAAACACCAGGATGACATATATGAAGCAAAATTTCTGGCTTTGGCTGAAAAAAATGACTGGATTACTTCGAGTGAGAAAAAATGTGTCAGGCGCAAAAAAGTGCGTGTAAAAATATCCAGGATCAGATGTTCCTTCCATGCCCCCACCCCATAAAAATCGAATGGTTGGTCCCTAATATCTTTCAATTACTATTCACATCGAAGTTATCATGTTCATGCTAGCAAGAGCTAGTGGTTTAACCCTACCGCTAACTCTTGCTATAGCCGGTACCAAGTTGGCTATCCCGACTTATCGTTGTCTATAATGTTTGTTACGGCCACCAATCGATCTAAATCACAGCCAATGCTATGACGAGAAAAAGTTAAGAGGATTTGGAGGAACCTTGAAAAATGTCGTCATACCCTCCGACGATTCCCTTGTGACGTTTGAAAATAGCCTCTTACTTTTTGGTCTAATAATCGATGTAAAACGTTTGGCAATCGGAGCGGGAATATTAGTATCTGACCCCCCCCCCCCCCCCCCCCCCCCTTACTGCCAAATGCTCTAGAGTAACGAATTAATGAGAGAATGAAAAGTTATTGTGCTTCATAACATGTTAATCTTAGAATGGTATGATAACATTCTTAATATTTAAAATTTATGCTTCATAACAACGAACGACACCAAAAATAGCTTTGTTTACCATTTTGTAAGGTTCGACCGTTGCTGTGATTTAGATCGATTGGTGGTCGTCACAGTGGTCGTGTTTGTCATTTGTTATTTTATTGTTTTTCTTGTACAGAAATCTGGTAGATTGTGGCATGTGATTATAATTTTCGACCATTGTTGGTATTTCCTGTTAATTTTTGAGTTTGGACTTTTAGTTTGTGATTATATTTGAAGTAGTAAGAAAATGACAATATTTCAAAAAAAGAGCACACCTATGTGATTGTAAAAATATACAACGGTACTTGTTCATTTAGCCCCCGAATTTTCCGCATTTCGTTTCAATACAAATATGTTTTGTTTATTTAACGTATATTATAGCATTTAAAACAACTTGATTTATAAATAACCTAGCTATTCACACAAGTATTGATCGATTTTACGGCGTTCCATATATAAACATTTTTCTACACATTTATTTATGGCTGGCTTAGTCGTGGGGATACTTTGTCAGACCTTTTGGTTAGATTATCTATTTAGTAATTGATCTGCTCTTTAGCGGGCCACTACTAGAATCCCCTGACGCCATCCAGCACATATTTTTACAAGAACACGTAGCTTTCTAGACACATTCAAAATGTAATCAAATGTAAATCGAAACTAGCCTTCATGAAGTTCCAACACAGACAAGGGAATCGGGGGTTCTAATCGCGGCATGTCTTATTTTTTCCTTGCAATTTTAGTTTTGAATTTATCAAAGATCATTCAAATTGATATAAATAACGTTTCAATGGTTGAATATCATTTGTAAAAGGTGTGTGGTAAAAAGAATACAAAGGCAAAATAAGACGGATATAAGGGGGAGGGGGGAAAATAATAACTGAATGAGTGAAATAATTGATTTCTCGCAAAACTTTTCAATTTAACAACCATGTTGATTTTTCTTTTTCGTCATCACAACTTTTGTTTCTCCTGAATTAGTCTTTTTTATCGTAAAAAAGATTTTTTTATCCTTCCTTTATAACCTCACTTCTTATATCATTATGGACGCCTTATACCCAGCAAGCTTAGAAATTTCTTACAAAATACTACCAAATAAATGTTGCTGAATGTGAGGACTTTTTAGACCGTGTAGTAAGGGACAGAGAAACTCCGTTAATGCACTACATTTTATTGGAATTTTTGGATTTATTTAAAAGAAAAATATTTCGCCTGTATAAGTGAAAAATACGGTGTGGAGGGTGTCAAAAGATTGCACGTGCGAGATATGTATGCTGTCCATATATTTCAGTTATGGTAAACTTGATCTTGAGTGAATTTCTCATGTGGATAAACTTTTATACTTTCAAATATTGGTACTTCATTTTTTTTAATTCAATTATTTTTTTGATTTAATATTTTTTTTTTATTTTCGTTTTCGTTATTTTTTTTTTTCAATTTGTTTTGTTTTGTTGTTTTTTTTTTTTTTTTTATTTTTNGGTTATGCTTTTTTTTTTCGTAATTTCCAACTGTTATTCTGACCACCTGTCTGAGCGACCACATCTCACTGTCACTAATTGTAACGCAAAGCTTCTAACAATCGACTTGATGAGTGCCCTGTGTTTGTCGATATGTTGTAATCGTCCACTATCCTGAGATACTGGTGCTTTTGCCGGGCTACGGATGACAGCGATTGTTAGAGCACTTTGACAGCTTCATTCATGTTTCATCCATGACCAGTGAAGACAATAAATTCCGCTAGGGAGCGTCTTCAACTTACTATGCATTTCTGAGGTATAATTTTTATCTTGCAAATTGTTGCTGCATTGTCATTTCGTTGTGAAATATGAAAGAATAAACTGCTGCGCTAAGAGCGCATGATACGCCCGTCCACTGTCAACTCGAACTTTATGGCATTGTTGGACCACAACAAAATTTTGATTGAAAAAAAATCATCAGATCTAGAATGTGTGCCTTACCAAGATGTAACCATTTAACACATATCAACTTAGTACCTGTAAAGTTAATACATAGAAAGGTGCAAAAAGGGGAATTTTCAAAAAAATATTAAGTCCAGGGGCCATAAATTTCCACAAAAATCATTAAACAGGAACAAAATTCAAACGTATTCCATAATTTATAAACATACAAGCTCATTTACTCCATATCCTTTCGTGAAATATTTAATACAGGAGTTTGTCTTTTATTGCAGTGTGGAGTTGGTAAAACAATTCCCCGTGGTAGAGATGTATGCTCTTTATTTTTCTTAAATATGGTGTACTTGTACATGAGATAATATCTCATGTGTACACTTTGTTCAATTACTATAATTATCTAAATTTGTGTAAATTCTAAAACCTAAGGATTAACTCCCTCCATCGTTGTTTTGTCCTTGGCTATATTTGATATAACTGATCATTCGGATTTCGTTTGGTTTATGCATTTTAAACATTTTTTTTTAAATTATGGATTTCCTCTGTTTGGGTTCTAGTGCTGCTGACAAGGATTTAATCTCCGAAATGCCCATTCAGCTCATTAAAATTATTGCAGTTGGAGTTAAGGTATGTGTTATGGTCTCATGTTCATTTACTCCATATCCTTTCGTGAAATAAAGCATATACTATATATCAAATCAACATATTCTCACATTGTAAAGAAAAGGTGGAGAAATTGATGTTTTTTTCAAAAATTTACAAAGTCCAAGGGCCATAACTCTGTACAAAGTCAACCAACCAGAACCAAATTCGAACTTGATCTGTACCTCACCTAGATATACTCATATACCAAATATGAAATCAATATATCAAGCGGTTACAGAAATAGACTCTGGAAACCTATATTTTTCAAAATTTCACTTAGTCCAAGGGCCATAACTCTGTACAAAATCAACCGACTGGAACCAAATTCCATCTTGATCTGTATATCACCTAGATATATTCATATACCAAATATGAAATCAATATGTTAAGCGGTTACAGAAAAAAGACTCTGGAAACCTATAATTTTCGAAATTTCACGAAGTCCAAGGGCCATAACTCTGTACAAAATCAACCGACCAAAAAAAAATTCGAACTTGATCTGTATCTAACCTAGATATACTCATATACCAAATATGAAATCAATATGTCAAGCGGTTACAGAAAAAAAAACTCCGGAAACCAAAAAGTTAGCGGACGGACGGACGGACAGCCGGAGGGATGGAGGGTATACCATAATACGTCCGTCTTCCGACGGGCGTATAAAAAGCGTTGTTCCATTGCTTGGTTTATTATGTATTTGTAAAGACTTCGTCACATGTTCATTTACTCAATATCTTTTCATAACAAATGCTCATATATTGCATGTTTGGTTTTTTGTCGGCAATATGTACATTTTTCTAATGACATGTCCAGTTTAAATCGGTTTTGACCAGTTAGATAAATTTTCAAATTCAACATAATGTTGAATGAAGCCCCCGCTATTTCTGCCAAAACTGTTCGGAATACAATTCTCGGTGTTTATCGTTTATCATGAGAGAAAAAGATTACACCACTTTATCCCGATTATTACCATATTCTATCCACTCTCGATAATTAAATTTTAAAATTCTAAAATGCTCGGCAAGCCTCGCAATTAAAATTTTAAAATTTAACTATCTCTCGTGGATAAAATACGGTAATGAACGGGATCTTGTGGTGTAATCTATATTTTTCTCTTTGAATTACTGAGTGATATTGTCAGTTTCTCCGTACTGACTTGATACAAGAAAATATCAGGCAATGACGTCATGATATGACGTTGCCAATAAAAACAATAATGGTAGTTTTGAAGGTCTCGACAGAAAATATCACTAGTATCACAGCTCGAAGCGGTATGGTTATATTTTCTGTCTCGACCTTCAAAACTACCATTATTCTATATATACCGGTATATACTTCAATAATTGAAAAGTAGATTGAAAAGATATTATTACAAATAGGATCCAGTGTGGGTGAGGCATGTGGTGTATTCAATAATTTAATTTGTAGAAAAAATGTCTCAGAAGGAACAGAAAAATATTTGTTGCAGAATTTTTACCATACAGATTTGATACTCATTTTAAACAATTTTTTCACACAAATCTGAATTCCATAGTCCACAAATCCCGAACTTCAAATTCCTTTTAAAACCTTAAGCTTTGTATTTAGAAGGTTTAAATACCGAAGGAACAAATCACAAGATTACATAAATCAAAGTCCAGAGACGAGGCAAAAACGAGTAAACACCAGAAGGCAGAAACAACAGACGCAACACACCTATATAAAACCAACAAACCACAAATACAACACTAAAAACTAAAAGAGAGAGAGAGAGTGTGACAGATGGTGGTCCGGAACAACGGCAGTAGAATACCGAAGGAACAAAGCACAAGATTACACAAATCAAAGTCCAGAGACAAGGCAAAAGCAAGAACACCAAAAGACGGAAGACCAAAGACACCACATGCCCACAAAACACACGAACATTACATATACAAGGATAAGCTTTTCCTGCTCTTTATACAGCACATAAGGGAAATTTATGAAGAATAACAATTCCATGCCGCCATTGCATTAGGATTTTTTCAGTTAGCACATATGGGTATTTCAAAAATGAATTTAACATGCAAAACAATAAAATATAACATGAAAATTTTAACATACAATGTTAATAGATAGAAGTAAATTATAAACAAAATAATTCTACGAAAAGTTCTAAAACTAATATGGAGATGCATATCTTGTCTATTAACCTCGAGGCTTGTTTCCAGCGGTTGCGAACTTCCGGTGTATGTTTCCAACAAGATTGTCTGCAACATCCAGTACAATCCAAAGCTTTCCCCAACGAATCGTCTTTATAGTAGAAACAGATCGAGTAGACTGATGCAAGCACTGTGAAAGCACTTGTCAAAATCCGCAGAATCAAAATGATAGAAAAATACCCAATGGTGTCTGTTGCTGGAAAATACTCCGGAACAAGCGTCATGCCGACGAAGAATGTAAGAAACAATATCACAGAGAATGAACTCCTCTCTTGGGCCTATATTGGTAAGACAAACGTAAAAACATTTAACACGCCCACAAGTATCATCGGTAAAATCTGATTCAAGTAAAACGGTCTTCTCATTGGCGGATCCAAAGGGGGGGGGGGGGG
>MJUU01037377.1:15032-27071 GCA_002080025.1 Modiolus philippinarum | reverse complement strand
CAATGCAATACATTTTAATAGCTTCAGCTAACCAATTTTTAATATGAACAGAATGATTCTTGCAAAAAAAGAAATACTAATAATACTAATATATATATAATATTACAATCCAATCCATTTGTTAAAAAGGGTTTCTTAGCTCACCTGACTCAAAGGGTCATGTGAACTATTGCCACCATGAAGCATTCGTCGTTGTCATCCATCATAAACTTTTCTTATTTTCATCTCCTTTGAAAGCACGGCCAATTTGGACCAAACTTGGCAGGGATGGTCCTTGGGTGGTTCCCTTTCAAAATTATATCCGATATCCATTCCCGCTAAAAATGTTCAGTATGTCAAGGGCTGTCATCTTATGCAGTAGTGACAAGAATCAGGCCACAGTGACCTAGATATATGGTAAGAGTTTAAGTGACAGCTCATACGTCATGTACTATTAGAGATGGGATCAAACAATTTTACATGCAGATGTCTTTGAGGGAAGATGATTTAATTTCATGGTCCACTGACACTGATTGAATTTAGGTCAGAGTTCATATCTTAGGCACTATAACAGATAGTATCATGTTATCTTGCATGCAGATGTCTCTAAGAAAGAAAACAAAATTAAACAAGAGTTTGTTCGTCACTGTGACCTACATATCATGGTTCAATGATTGGTTAAAGGTAAGGTCAGAGCTTATATTTCGTGTACTATAAAAGTACAATAACACATTTCCAAGACATACACTCTACTTGACCTAATTTGGGGGCGAATTGATGCTTTGCATCAATTTTTAACTTGTTCACTATAGTTTCTTCATTTTGAATGCTAAGAGAACATGTTTTGTATTTCAGGTTGGTGACTTATTGTGTTTACTGTTTCATATTATTTTTCAATTTCTTATCACAGATAAATGATCGGGAATGTTATATGAAGATCAGATAAAAATATCTCTTTTGCAATCAGATGATCAAATTACTGATATCACTGACCTTATGTAATCGAATAATCAAAGTACTAATCGCACTGAAAGACAGAATGTAATGAGTTAATTAAAAAGGGAGTGTGGAAGTTGTTTTACTTCCTCATCTGCGGTGGGGTCCTTTGGATATCTTCTGTGTTTGCATCCAAACACGGTCATCACTTTACATGACTTGACTTTTCAGTTATTACCTGAATTTATAAATTCCTTATATAAAGTCAAGATAACATTAAACACCCTCAATTTATAAATTCCTTATATAAAGTCAAGATAACATTAAACACCCTCAATGACCGAAAATTTATTTCTCAGAAGCACATAAATTTCTGTTCATGTTTAATGTTTCCTCTTGTAACTGTTGAAAAGGACAATCTACACTGGAATACATTTGCAATTTGTGGCCTGTGTGACAGATGTTTCCTGTTGCCTCTTTTTTATGCCCCCGCTCTAGGGGTCTGGGCATTAAGGTTAAGGCTGACCCATACTTCGTTATGTGCATCCGTATGTCCATACGGCTTACGAATAAAAGTACAGTGATGTGACATAAGTGAGTTCCCAAAGCGAAATTCCCTCGTGCATTTCAAGTAAAAACAGTGACTCTGTGAAAATTCTCGAGAATTCATGTCTAGTCAAATATCCATATTTATTATACTGCTAGGCAGTTTCTTCTAGTAATTTTGAAATGAATTTATGTTTGATAGCTTCCATTTTGTTACAGTTTAAACATGTCTACAAAATTGCAACGTTAACATTTGCTATATAGTATCTAATACATCGGCAAACGAATACCGAAGCAAAAACGAGGAAAGGGGGAATTTTAAAATCCTAAATCCAAAAACACGGAAATTCGAATCCAACACGAAAAGAGACAGTATGACAAAGACCAAACAAATAAACAAAAATGAACAAGAACGCCACACAACTAAAGCACTAGCAGAGTGAACCCCTATAAAAACTGAGATATCATAAGGTGCTCCGGAAGGTTAAGCATGATCTGGTCCACGCGTGGCACCCATCACACTGCCAGTAAAAAGTCTGGTTTTGTCACAGTCGGTGTTAGTCCGGTCACAAACTCTGGATCTACCCTAAGATATCTGTTCTCATTTGTTCTCATTTGTGAAATAGTAACATAGTAATGGTCTGTCAAGTCGTGGTGACGACCGTAAAACTTCTGTAGTGACAATTGCAACAGTGTCTGAACATACCCTTGATGTGTAAGTTTTTGAGACAGTAATTTCGCTTTGTGGACAAAGTCGCTGTACAGGCATGGCAATAGCGAATGAGTTGTGAAATGTACACGCGATATTCCGGAGATGTGGGAATATTACTGCTCAAAAACTTTAATTTCTTAATAACTTTAACTGCTTAAATTGTAACGCAAAAAATTCAATCCTTATTTAAATCATCACAATAAGAAAACCACTGATAATAAAATTATTTCTATATTACTTAGAGAATCTGTCGGCAAAGATTTCTCTGACAGTACAGAAAAAAATACGAAAATCGGACCAGAAATGGATTCTACAGAATTTTTGAAAGAGTCACTGTTTTTACTTGAAATGCACAGGGAAAATTCGCTTTTAGAGGGAAACTTTTTATGCCCCCATGAATCGAAGATTCATGGGGGCATATAGGTCTTGGCCTGTATGTCTGTTTGTCCACAAAAATATCTTTTGAATGGTAAGTGATAAAGTGATAAAGTGATAGAGCTTTCATATTGATAAAGTGATAGAGCTTTCATATTTTGCATGTGCTTTCCTTGTGACAAGACCTTTCAAATGACCTCGTGACCAATTGACCTTGACATGTGATGGGACATTTTGAAGAAAAAAAGTATAAACTTTAACATTGGATGTTTTTTGAATGGTGAGTGATATGGCTTTCATATTTTGCATGTGCATTCATTGTGGCAAGACCTTTGAATTGGTACCAGAATTTTCGACCTTGTGACCTTGACATTGGCATGTGAACAACTGCATAAAAGCTTCAATATTCATTATCTTCTAATGGTAAGTGATAGGGCTTTCATGTTATGCATGTGTATTCCTTGTGGACCTTTCAGTTGGTACCAGAATATTTGACCTCGTGACCTTGATCTTGGCAAGTGAGTGTCCGGTAAAATTTTACCAAAAAAATAAAATTTATTTTGTTTTATTATATATATAGAAATATTAAACTCTTTTATTAAAAAATGTTTCTTGATATCAATAGAATTTGTTTTGTAAAAAGATCTTTTACATTATTCAGCATATTTTCTTCATTTATTCAATTTCTTTTTACATAATATTATATATATCAGTGGTGAGGGATGTTACTAAAAATATCTATTATTATATTCTTCTCTTCTGTATATTCCTCCACTTTTGGGAGACCAGTATTGATGCAGTATATGAAAATATTCCCGATGTAATCAAAGTACTGATAACACTGGTAGACAGAACAAAACACAATGAGTTACTATAAATGTTCCAAAAAATGGGGGTGAAAACTGTTTCTAAATAATGCTTGGATAATGATTGGAGGGAGTCAGTTGGGTGACCTCTTTATTTGCATCCAATTGCAATCATCATTTGGTGTGATTTAACTTTTTAGTTGATACCAGAATTTATTTCTACAAATTATTTTGTCAGAATGACATTAGTTGTTTTTAAAATTTGCTAAACATTTCTTCTTAACTTCTACTCGCGGGCATAAGTGTTTCACAAAACACATCTTGTTGATTTTGGATTTCTTATCCAAAGGTAAATGTCACAATAGCTAAAATTAGACTGAAAATTTAAAAAACGGTTTCCAAATGATAACTTGATATCCTTTATCAGACCACTACCAAACTTGGTCACATCCTTTGTCATCACACGAGACAGAATCCAATGGATTTTTGGGGCGCTAATTCCCCCAAGGTCAAGCTCACAGTGGCTAGACATAGATAATCATTTTAAACTCATATTGGTTTCAGTATCCTTCATTAGATAACTACCCATTTTTACACTTATTCAATGAAGGGATATGGAGTAAATGCACAAGAGACAAAGTCTCTACAATTACATGGTAAAACAAAGCAATTGAACAACGTTTTTATTGTTGTTCTTCATCTTGGAAGTCACCATGAGGCCTTCAACAATACCTCATGGTAGGTTCAAGACGGTCCCTAGCACCAGTTTGAGCGGAATTCATTGCTAGATATCGCACAACGCTACATCCATGGATGTGGGATCGTCAACAAACACAAAATTACCTGGCAAAGATTACTTATTACTTTAGACAGATACAATAAAAAGGATCTCAGGAAACACCTTCAGTGGCCGAAAAACCGAGTCAGGTGGCTCAGTGTACTCCACACACACAAAAAATACAAAAAATAGAAAGACAAAAGACAAACGTAAAAACGGTAGGAACTCGGGACTTGGTACCGGCACTAGCAAAAGCCAACGGTAAGGTTAAACCGATGTATGGGTACCCAAACCTCTCCTTTCTCTGTCTCGTTTCCCTAAACATACGAATAAATCAAGTAGACAACTAACCACATGGCCACAATTTTGAAAAGGAAAAGGAACAAAACGTAATTTTGAAAGATGGGTCCAGGAGTGGTCACCGCTAAACTGCCGGCTAGCTCAAGGAGCCTTGTCTACTGGTTAAACATTGTCGCACTAAAAAAGAAAAGGTCAAACTCATAACTTCGATAAGGGTATGGTAAATTGATTGATTGATTAGTTAGAGTTGCAATATTTCAGCTATATCAGGGCGAGAACAAGTTAATCAATTCCAAAACAATTAAGTAACAGAAGAAAGAAACAAAGGTGGAAAGGACAGTCGGGACAACGAGTTTTGATTGCAAGGGGAGAAATGGGTAGGGTCAAAAACATTTAGCCTTCTATACGAGTCCTAGTGACTTTAGACAATATAGAAGGGTCTTTATACTGCATGGAGCTCGGCGTTTCTCCACACAGTTTGGCTACAATGGTTTGCGGTCAGGCTTTCCGTATTATGACCTGACTACCACGCAAAGACCGGGCATTCCCCTATCATAAACTTGGGACGCACCCGGCAGCTCTGTAGCCGGTGCCCCTGAAAACCGATTCAGGTGTCGGGGGTTTGGTAAAGAGTCGTCATGTATTTTAAGAGCCATCAGCAGTATCAGTGCAGACTTATTTTGATTTTAGGAATGCTACCGCAAGATCTAGTGACAAAAATAGCTTAAAATATCAAAAAAATTTTGGTTTCCGGATGGTAACCTAAGTATCCTTCATTAGAATAGAACCAAATGTGGTCCCATACTGTTTACTTGAGAGAGAACCCTATTGACTTTTGAACTGCTATCTCCAAATGTCAGTGTCACAATTTCTGGAAATAGACCGAAGTAAATAAAATATTTCTGGCATCAAATCAAATCAGTTATGGTCATATGTATTCTCTTATAGGAGACAAAAACCTACTGATTGTAAGGTTACCATCCCTTTGTCAAGGATACAGTTTGCTAAATGGGAAGCCTGCATTAGATAAAAACTAAACATGTTCCAATTCTTAATTATCAGACCCATACTGTTTTACCTTGTACATGTGTTTTGATTTTAAAGGGATGGGGGCATCCATGTCTAATGGGCACATTCTCTCATGTCTTTTAAACTGCAAAACTAAGATTTAATGCCATTTCTTGTAATTTATTTTTTTTTCTTTATAATGAAAACATAAACCCATTGAAACAAGGTCCAATAAACGCAGACATGAACCCAGTTGTAATTAAAAAAACTAAAACAAAAAACGCACAATCGCACAAAATATGAATTTTGCAGATAATCATGATTATACCTCTTTTTTACGAAATAGTATATATTTCAGGAGGTTTGACAGATCAGAGATTTACACAGGCTTGCTGTTATGCTGTATCAGAAGAAATTTGGAAATACCTCAAAACACACAGATATACAAAACTGCGTCATATTCATTTGGTAAATGGCGATGAAGTGTTTACTTATATGCTACGAGAAATTTTTACAAAGCATGTTTTAAGAGGTCCTCCTCCAACCAGACATCAAACAACTCCAAGAGTCCCCCCAAGAGATTATGATTATCAGACGAAAGGTTTGAAGCTTATTGATACATGGAAAATGGAAAAGGCATCAAATGCATCCTTAAATATTTCAAAATACTTTGTTCAAGTTGATAGTAAAAGTAAAGAAACCGAAAGAAAGGGAAATCTTGCAATTTTTGGAGATGAGTCGGAGGAAGACACAACAGATGACAGTTGTGTAATATGTCTGTGTGATATGACATGCCCTGTCCAGTTAATAGACTGTAAGCATACATTCTGTAAGGAATGTATTACAGAATTTTTTCAGACAAAACCTTCCTGCCCAGTATGCAGCACTGTGTATGGGAAGATGTATGGTGATCAACCAAGAGATGGAGAGGCTAACATCTATGTTGAAACAACGTCATTACCAGGGTATGAAGGAAAGGATACCTACATGATAATTTATGAATTTCCAAGTGGAGAACAAGAGGTAATTACTGTGGATAACATCTGACTTTACCTAGATACATATTTCAATTATAATACCCCACGCAACGAAGTTGCGGAGGGTATTTAGACTGTATTGTTGTTAATAGTTTCTGTAGATACATAGAGTTGAGTTCCAGCTGACTATACCTATGAATTTCTTTTTCATTTGCTTTGGATTTTGTAACATTTCTATGAGTCATAATGTTCTAGCATTGACTATTGATGGTGTTTAAAATTTTTCAAATCGATTCATGCACGATTTGTTTTTACGTGGAATGTTCTTATAATTTACACAGTCTATATCATTTCACATCCCAAATTCTATGGTTGTTGTCGTCGTGATCAACATTTACATTCACCCTGTTGGTAAAGTTTTCTTAATATCACAATCATCAATTATAATGGAATAATTTGAAATTTTTACAGAAGCTAGAAAATGGTCAGAATATAACCTCCAGATGATCAATTTTGAATGTATTTTTAGGTTTTTAGCTGACCTACATCGTCTGTCCGTCCGTGTAAACTTTTTCAAACATCTTCTCTAAAACTGCAGGACTGCAGGACTAATTTAACCATGACATGAATCATGAAAGGTATATATTCAAAAATTGTGTCCGTTTAGTCCTAGAACCAAATACTATAGCTATCGCTACTAGAAAAAGGACAAAGGGTCTTGGTCAAGTTTTAATACAAAAATGTTCAGCATATGAAGAACTACATTTTAGCTTCATGGTAGAAGCTGAATGACCTTCCTGGACATAATCAAAGACGGCTGCCAGCAGGAATGTAATTCAACATCGGAGCTTTATGGGAAAACTGCACAGCCAATTGAATCCAAATTTAGTCAAGATAGTCCTTGGGCGACCCCCATCCGGGTATTCCACACCGCATCCGGCTGGGAACTTGGTATAACATTGGACCCTATGGGAAAACATATTCAAAGATCTTTTCATGTAAAACTACTTTGTCCTTGGTAATAAAGGTCTCCCCATGTTTGCAAATGCTTTCGGTATGTCAACATAGCATCCAAGATGGCTGCGGGAGACTTGGTTTAAGATTTCCCCCATAGGAAAAAATTCAAAGATCATCATCTTTGAAACAAAAAAGTCGAGTGAAATATAACTTGTTTACAATAGTCCGTGGCTGGTTTTCTTTACAAATATATGTACGGCAAGTCCGTACCTGATACGAGATGGCCGCTAGCAGGGAACATAGTTTCACATAAAGATCTTCTCCTCTGACACTTCTTGGCCAATAGGAGCCAATCTTTTTGACACTAGTCCTTAGTTGGTACGTTTGAAAAAAAAGGTCTGTAAGTTTCCATTACATCTTTATGCTAATGAGTTATGGCCATTTGGCTTCTATTCTGCTGATGAGAGGTTACTCCTTGAAACACGTGTACAGTATAACAAAATTAACTGTTTTTTTATGCAACTTTGGTATTTTTTGTATTTTTAAACCATTGGACCGATGCCACTGCTGGTGGACCAGAGGTCCCCGAGGGTATTCACAAGTCCTATAGTCAGACTTGTCTGACATGAAAATTTACTTAGCGATTTATAGAAATTTACTATTTTTATCAAAATTCTAACCCCTTAAAATGCTACGGCTTCATTCCGTGTGTGGCACTCAGTAGATATCCTTAGTACTGGATTCGGCTTTCTATATCGATATGTTTGGTAATAAGTACTTCTTTTCTGACTATAAATTGGCTTTCCATAATATTTAATTCTAATGCTGCTGATGAGAGGTTACTCCTTGAAACACGTGTACAGCATAACAAAATTTACTGTTTATTATACAACTTTGGTACTTTTGTATTTTTATTCAAGTTGTCAAGACATTTTTTCAATCAACATCATTAGATGATGAATTTGTATTATGTATATAGCAATGACTAGATGGGTTGATGTTTATGTTCAGATTTCATTTTGGACC
This sequence comes from Modiolus philippinarum, assembly GCA_002080025.1. Taxonomy (NCBI): domain Eukaryota; kingdom Metazoa; phylum Mollusca; class Bivalvia; order Mytilida; family Modiolidae; genus Modiolus; species Modiolus philippinarum. The sequence goes on along the minus strand of MJUU01037377.1, from coordinate 18,671 downwards.
AGTTGTTTTCAAGTTTTTCAGTTGTTCATTTTTTATGCCTCCAAGAATCGAAGATTCGGGGGTCATATAGTTTTGGTCTGTTTGTATGTCTGCAATAACCTTGAGGTATATCGTTTGAATGGTAAGTTACAGGGTTTCCATATTTTGCCTGTGAATATGACCTTTCAATGATACCAAAATATCTAAACTATGCCTTGACCTCATCATTTTTGTCTCGCCCGCGACGAAAGGTGCGGAAAGCGAGACATATGCGTACAAAGTATGGCGGCGGCGACGTAAACTTTAGGTCATTTTCTCAGTAACTATAAGTGGTAGGTCAATAATATTTGGTATATAGGTTGGTCTTGAGTAGAACATGACAGTCTGCTATATGGCTTTTTTCTGTGACCTCAATTTCACGGTCCAATGAACACGATAAGTTTTTGTGCTTAGTTTACTTTCTCAGTAACTATAAGTGATAGGTCAATGATATATGGTATGTAGGTTGGTCTTAGGTAGTACATAACAGTCTGCCATATGACTTTTGTCCTTGACCTCAATTTTACGGTCTAGTGAGCATGTTAAGTGTTTGTGATTAGGTTATTTTCTCAGTGACTAAAAGTGGTAGATCAATAATATTTGTTAGATAGGTTGGTCTTGAGTAGTACATGACAGTCTGTTATATGGCTTTTGTTTGTGACCTCAATTTCACAGTTCAATGAACATCTTAAGTTTTTTGTGGTAAGTTTAATTTCCCAGTAACTATAAGTGGTAGGTCAATGATATATGGTATGTAGGTTGGTCTTAGCTAGTTCCTGACAGTCTGTCATATGGATATTGTCCTTGACCTCAATTTCACGGTCTCGTGAGCATGTTAAGTTTTTGTGATTAGGTCATTTTCTCAGTAACAACAAGTGGTAGGTCAACGATATTTGGTATATAGACTGGTCTTGGGTAGTCCATGACAATCTGCTATATGGTTTTATCTATGACCTCAATTGTATGGTCCAGTGATTATTTAAGTTACCCAGTGTCTATTAATGAAGGGTCAATACGATTTGGTATATTGGTTTGTCTTAGATGGAACATGATAGCCTGCTATTTGACTTCAGCCCTTGACCTCATTTTCACGGTCTAGTGAATATGTTTGGTTTTTCAGCATCTATCAGTAGTAGGTCATGATATTTGGGATTTTGGTTTTGGGTGATACATGACAGTCCGCTATATTAATTTTGTCAGTTACCCTAATTTCCACTAGCAGATATATTATGATTTTGTTTGGCCATTTCGATCTTATCATGATCTTGAAACGCTTAACACAATTTTATTAAGACAGTAAAAGATTTCAAGAAGGTTTTCAAGATAATTGATTTCAAGGACGATCAAGACGTGTTAAGATAGCTTAAGATCAAATAAGATCCATTTGTTAATTGCGTTCAAGAACAATCAAGACGAGTTTAGTTTTAAAACAAAACAAGATCTCGCTTGATCTTGTTTAATCAGAACAAACTGAACATATCTTGTTTGGCCTTGAAAGCAGTTATCTTGTTTGATCTTGATAAACTGAACAGGTCTTGATCGTCTTTGAAAGCATTTATCTTGAAACATTACTGAATATTTCACACTATCTTAACAAAATTGTGTTCAGTCTGTCAAGATCGTGATAAGATCAAAATGGTCAAACAAGACCATAACATATCTGCTAGTATCCACAGGCTAGAACATGTTAAGTTTTCTGATTTAGTCAGTTTGAGTTTTCACATCTATTTTGGGACTAAGTAGGGACGGACGAGACATTAATTTGGGTCCACACTTGTAGAGAGAAACTTTAAAAAAAAATATGAACTTAAACATAGGGTACAACTTTTGAATGATAGCTGAAAGGGCTTTCCTATTTAGCATTTGTATCACTTTTTGCAAGACCTTTAAATTTAAAATAAGAATGTATAACCTTTTGATCTTGACCTTTGCATATCACCATATTTTACATGTTTATTACTCGTAACAAAACCTTTGGATTGGTACTAGAACGTTTGACCTCTTGACCTTGACCTTTTCATTAGACTATTTGCTATAGATCAAACATTTTTCAAAGGCAGTTTAGTCAAATTTAAATATGAGTTATAATGATGTAAGGGACCGACCATTTAAGGTTAAAGGCCCCTTTTTCAGTTCAATGTTAAACCTATGGGAATTTTGTGTAAAACCCCCAGCCTTAACGGCTTGTTGGTTCTTCACCAAACTTTGTTTACAGATAACTGTTTCATTTATGCATACAAAGCTACCATTCGTTGCAAGTTTTATCAACAAATGAATGAGTTATTTATGATAATCAATATAAAGAACGGCAAATCATAAAAGCAGGTCGCATTTTTGTCCCAGAAAACATCCAACTACCACAATATTTTCAAGATTTTTTCTGCAAAATCATTAAATTTGTTGATACTGGCATAAAATAATGGTAGCTTTGCATGCGCAATTGTCTCAATAATTTGCAGATAAATTTTTGGAATAAACCAACAAGCCGTTAACGCTGGGGGTTTTACACAAAATTCCCATAGGTTTAACATTGAACTGAAAAAGGGGCCTTTAACCTTAACTTGAAAATGGGGGGGGGGATATTTTTCTAAAAAAATATTTTGGAGCTGATTTCATGTGAAAAAAATATTTTGGCTGCCAAAATGATGGAAAAAATTTTTCTGAAGGAGGCTTTCTGCCCCAAAAAATAATGTTAATATTTTGTTGATACACGTGAAAAAAAAAAAAAAAAAATTTCGCGCTTCATGCAGTGGTCTCGGGTTAAGTTATGTTTATGCCTTAAGATCTTTTTAAAAATAAGGCTTTTAAGTTATTATCTATAAATATATTATAAATTTCTTTGTCAGCATTGTAAAATATCCCCGTCGTGGACCCCAAAATTTAACACAGAGAAGATCAGAGAAGCCTATGTATATATTTCGTCGTTCATAGAGATCGACAAGTGTTGCAAGAAAAAATATTTTTCTCTATTTACATGCAGTTTTCTTCAAATTATCGTGCTACCATTTAGCATTTTTATGGCTTGATGCAAGTTATATTTACAGAAATGTCGACAAACAAGAATTTCCATTTTGTCAAATCGCCCATTACAAATATAAGTCACATGGTCAGCATTTCATAACACCTCTGGGTTGACCTACATTCCAAGGCGTGTGAAGAAAATGCACGTTATAAATCAGGTATATAGAATGCATAGTTACTTTGTGCATGTGAATGCATGTTTGCACAATTAAACGAACTGGCTGTGGCACTTTAAATACTGTCCCTGAAAAATGCGCTTGAAGCTTGAACGGTTTCGAGAACAGGGGGCTGTGATTTTTAGAGAACAAAAATGACCACGATTCACATTTGTTGGAAAAATAGTCTAGCCCTCACTCTGTGCTCAGCAAATTTTCCTGCCCAGTGTATGTGGGAAAAAAGATAATCTCCTGAAGTTAACGGGCCCAAATTTCTGTATCGGTTGAAAATCCCATCCCCCCTGAAAATCAAATGACCTGTGCCTAATACACTGTTAGGGTAGTTGGACACTTTTATTTTTAACAGACTGCCACGGTTTCGCGAACAGGGGGCTCTGATTTTTAGAGAAAAAAATGACCCCGATTCTTTCTACCGTCACATTTG